>JAEAOA010002126.1:450000-622500 GCA_016746295.1 Potamilus streckersoni
ATGTAGCGACTATTAAAACTTTTTGAGAGGTTTAGTGATCCTTTCATCCTTATGGTGGCAGGAAATAGTTTCAAAAATTAGCCCCTATCAAATTTCTGACCTGCTATGATGTGACTTTTTGAGAGATTATCATTTAATAATATGGATATAGTTGTGAATTAGGTGTTTCAGGATTGTGTTTTTCTTTAAATTGATAAGAGGCATGTACATTTCCCATAGTTTCTTTGCAGTATATGAAATAACAATAGTTTGATGGGAAGAAAATTTAGTCACCCAAACTAGTTGACATGTGGGTTCAAAGCAACTAGAGAATCTTAAAAACTGCATGGATAGCAACAATTTTGAATTGCCTCAATCTGTTTAGTAAACAATGCTTACAAGAATTATCACCTAGGAAAAAGGTTTGCATTTACATTATGAGCATCACTTCATGTATACAATGACACTAAGATGTGAAAAATGCAGGTATAAAATAGGTATTGGGGTGAATTCACTTCTTTTGCTATAAACTATCATTGCCTTCTCAGGTCAAGTGAATAATATGTTTAAACTTTAATATAGCTATCCAAAATTATGGACCTTTTCTTACTTCACTTGTGTATTTTATTTTGTATGATTTTTTTATACTAGGTAGGTGGTTGTGGCATTAAATTTGTGCAAGAAAACTGTCCTTTACACTCTTAAAATATGTTTCTTGTTGGACACCATTTAGAGACAATTCTAAAAAGTAACAACCAGATGTTTTGCATCACAAAACACATGCAATTGAAAGTGCTGAAGTACTTGTTTAAAACTAGTCTGGTTCCTTGGCCATGACACTGAATTTAATATGAAATCTGGAAATAAGTCAAAAACATGGACAAGCCAATATCTGGATTTTACTGTCAACAAGCATATTTCTGTAATTTAAGTTTTTATTCCATAACTTCATATTTTAATGGTAATTGCAATAGGTCTTATGGCAAAATCTAAAAAGATAGCATGTCTGTCTTTATGCCAACCTTTAACTGATATTGTTACCAACCAATAATTTCAACAGCTGCAATTACAGTCAAACCTGCCTCTAATGCAATCAGCATCAAACAATCCCTATTTTAATCAGCCATCTCATTAACCATTGCTTGTTGTTGTTGTGGGGTTTAACACCATTTTTCAGCACAGGAAAGGCTATACATGGCTGCCAGTATTAATGGTGGAGGAAGAAACCGGGAAATCACCGGAAAGAACCACCGACCCACGAGAAGCTACTGGCAAGCTCTCTCACATATCCACATTTGCTGAATCTTAGACTCGAACCCACGCAGATAGAGGTGAGATGGCAGTGATCCGTAACGGACAGCGCTTTAGACCACTCGGCCACTCAGGGCCCCCATTAACCATTGCAAAATTGCAAATAAGAAATGAACCTCTACTAAACACCCACATGATTTCTGTGAACAAATATTTTGCTTTTCAATCCTGGCTGTTAATGAAAGGTTTAACTTTATCCATCTGTGAATACAATATCAGAGGCATATCTACATAAGTGTACAAATTTAATTACAAAAACAAATTCAGTTCAGTGCTGTGATGACTTGATGGAAGTTAAGTATTCTGCATTAGATAAATAACCTTCACAAGAGAAGAAAAGAACTTAAAAATATTTCTCATAAAGAAGTCTTCATCTTTTGATAGACTAATCAACTTACTAAATTAAAAAATTTAAAAAAATATACTTATTAATCTGACAAAATGAACCAATGAAGCTCACTCAAAAAATTCAATCAAAACAATTTTGTTTTACAATTGCAAAGTAGTAAAGCTTTGCTAAATATATGTATATAGTTTTTCAACAAATTCTACATGAAGTAAACCTCATTTCTATATATTTTAAAAGAAATGCAAATATACTAAAGAAAATTACATTACAGGATGTCAGATGGAAAGATGGAATACAAAAGGAAATGCAAATATAACAAAAGAAATTACTGGATATGTCAGATAGAAAAAAGGAATGAAAAATTAGTTACCTTCTTAGTGTTCCCAAGACAGAGCTTGTTAAATAGCGTACTTGCTTGTGTGTCTAAAAATATAAAGTTTATATTCATATCAGCTTTCATTCAAATCAGGATTAACAGAGGAAACTAGATCCTCTTTTCCATTTTGATGCCCGCTCCCACTAACCCTCCCAAGTTCTTCAATCTGGGGATTCAATGATGATCCCTAACCGTAATAATAGTAATAATAATAATAATAATAATAATAATAATAATAATAATAATAATAATAATAATAATAATAATAATAATAATAATAATAATGACTTTATTTAAAGAAGCTTATATAGTCAACTGACCTATATATATATATATATATATATATATATATATATATATATATATATATATATATATATCACAATTTTTACAACAAATTCTATTAAAAACTAGACAATTGATCTACTGCTAAAATAAAATATGCACTTGGCTTTAAGGATGAGCACATATAGATTTCATGCAAATAGTATTAGCAAATATGTGCAAAACAATTAAAGCTGAGTACATACATAATAACAATGTTGTACAAAGTAATAGTACTGAATTAAACAAATCCATACAAATGACCGTTTCTGAAGATTTTGACTATGAAGCTTTTTGAAAGCTTGGCATTAGTCAGCATATACAGGTTATCCCATTTAAATCTGCCTTGGTACGGTGAAACACACTGTTTTCTTTAGGGATGGGGGGTATGAAACTATTTTTCTGGATTTATTTCTGTATTATTTTAATTCTATTCTATAAACAATAATCATAAAGAAAGCACCTTCCCACAGACATACACACAAAAAGGTATAAAAAAAAAAGAAATAGCCTTAATCAATTTTGTGGTACAGTTGACTAAATAACTTGTTTATAGTTCAGAAAACAATGACAGATGGACTGATGCAATACACATGAAAAACATAACTGCACTAAGCAAAATATATCCAAATAATTTGGTCCTCAGAGAAACACTTGCAGACATAGCTTTTATGGTAAACTGACACATTTTATGTCTTAATAAAAGAGGGTACATTGCATTTATGATCATTACACTTAAACCTAACTAAACAATAGAACTAAGATACAAATTTCACTCAAAAAATAATTATTGAATTGGTTTGTATCTGTTAAAAGTACTGCCTCCAGTTTATGTAAGTGACATTTTTGATTGATCAGAATTCACTGATTATCAAAATTAAGAATGTCCTTTGGAAAGAAAATATCAAAACTTATGACTTCTTATTGAAAGTAGACAATTTCATAATGTTGATATAAATTTCCAGATCTATGTACCGTGTTCAATGATAAAACAAGGAATATACCAAATTTTCAGTTACCTGTTGTTATCACGATTTTCTTCAAGTTCAATAAATAGGTATAATCTTTGGGTAATTTCTAGCAAAAAATATGAGGGAGTGGTGTACTTACCTAACATGTAAAATTAACACAAAACCATATTTTACAATTGAGTAGCCTTCACCCTGTAACTTAACTTCTACATAAAGCAATAAACTTTATATTCTTCTCTTTCTTGTGCCATGAGTACAATAGATATTGAATGATGGCAAGATGAAGTCTGACTGTGAAATTGAAGGGAAACCTAAACAAATCTAGTGTCAAAGTTAAATAGGTCAGTGAAACTTTTGCATCAGCAAACAAAAATGCAACCTGATAACATAAAATAACCAAATTACATGACTTTTCCAAAATTTTTAAAGACATACTTTTCAAAGCAAATAAAATGTCTTTTTGTAATTTAGAATCTTTTCCAGGATTTCCAGAACTACAGTAAAAAATGATGCATTCATATTTGCATATTTTTGGGGACAGGTTAATAGACAAAGTAAAAATATCTGATATATCTACTTAATTTTTCCATATATGTTTTAATAAAAGATATTTCAAACTAAAATACTAATTATATGGTACAATATGGTTATATAGAAGATTTGTATTGGCCTGACACACCAGATAAATGATTCTGTATATATTTTATTCAGACTGAAAAATGTAATCCAAAACCATGCTTATTATCATGTATGTATCAATGTACACCACTCCCTCGCTAACTCGCGCCCGGATAACTCGCGAACCCGCTTATGACGCAGTGTCCGGCATGGCTCCCGATTTTTTTTCAAAGGAAAATATATTTTAAAATGTGTTAAGCATGAAAAAGTCATAATAAGATTGTAAATTGGCAAATTTAACCTTGATACATAATTCGTTTTTATCAACGAAAATGGTGATTACCGTATTTTCCAGGGTATAAATCGCGACTTATATGCAGGAGCGACTTATTCGATAAATAATTTTTTTTTAACGACTGTGACTGATGCGCAGTGATGCTGTGCTTTAGCAAAATGCATCTGCCGGTATACGGGCAAGCCAATTGCCGGAAACTTACATACTGTACACGTAAGTATTAGACTATACGATTATCAAATTAAAAAGTCAAATAATATTTAGTTATATATGTGTTAAAATTTGTTGTTATTAATAAATAAAAACAATATTAAAATAACGATTGCCATTGTATTTCCTTTATTATTCGGCATGTACATCTTAGAATCTCTCTAAATTCAGTTATTGTAAATTTCAGCACATTTTCCCACCCGAGCTGCTAGTCAAAGTCCTTTGAACTTGCCGCTTAGCTATTGCGTCATGTTCTTTTGATGTACTCAAATACGGAATGCAGAACTGGGATTATTTTGTTATTTTAAACAACGAATTATGTCACTGTAAAGCGTTTCCGAGACCTCTGTTAGCGCTTCATAATTTACTTTAATAGTAGTTTATAAAAACATACAATCATTTTTTCGGTTGATTTCGCAATGGCTTGTTATAAAAAAAAAATAAAATAAAAAAAATTAGCAGGAAATCGTGCAGCAGAAAGAAAATTCAACGTAAGGAAGAAGATTGTACATGACTGGCATAAAAAAGAAGACAAGTTAAGGTCAACAAAAAAAAAAAACAAAACAAGAAGGGAAATCAAGTGGCAAAGCAAGTTGGCCAGTTCTCGAGGAGAATCAACGAAAATGGATTGTGGAACAGCGTGCTAAAGGTCATGGACTTTCAACAATTCAAATACGACTCAAGGCAAAGTCAAAGTCTATTGTAATACTGACTTTTATATAACTCTTAAACAATTGTATAATATTTCTTACACGAAGTTGGAAATTACCAAGTCGCATGCAATGGACGGCGGTATCAAAGACGTGATTATGGTAAGTGCGGAGGAGCGACTTATACGCATGAGCGACTTATTTTGAAAATACGGTATTGCCTGTAAAGATAGAAACTATATTGTGAAATTTGCATTTTTTTCAAAATGTGAAGTGATTGATATTTCTCAAACGTGTCACAAACCGCAAGTGTTATCGTGTTCCAATTTATGTCGTTTTAAATTTTTAGACCCATTAAATTCATGTTGGTAATGGTTAATTCTTGTGAATTTTTTTTCTTCCATTTTACTTCTACCGCAATAAAAATCTACACATCGTTTGATCGACATTGTGTTTTCAAAGTGTGTCGATCTTTTGTATTTGAAAAAAAACCCCGTCTACTTTGGATCAAACAATAAAATTAAAATGTATACCATTCACCACAAAAATAAGTGACATAATACACAACGTGTGAAGTACATGTGCTAAGCAAACGGAAACCAGGAGGAATAATGTTTAGATGATTTCCTCTATATACTGTAAGTTATCCTGAAATTAATGTTACTCTGTGAGGATAAACTAAACAAAGTACACCGATATGAAAAATATTTATCCACTGTTAATCTTAGCGCGATTATTAATTGAGTATTCAACATGCCAAGCCACCCCCTCCTTTTCTCTATGTGTCGATCCCATTGTTATATTTGTTGTTTGTTATAGGTCCCTCGATAACTCGCGCCCTCGCTTATATCGCGGTTGATGTTTTTGGACCCCAATGTCCGCGAGTTATTGAGGGAGTGGTGTATATAACAAAACCTCAGCACAATAAGGCCTATATGGTGCCATGTAGAAATCAAAGTTCTAAATATTGAAAAAAAAAGAATTACACAAAACTTTAAAAAACTAAACCGTTTCCAAAAAATTTAAACATGAAGCATGCTCTACAAAGGGTCTATATGAACAGTTTTAGCTTCCTTACAGAGCACATAATTATAACACTCCTTATGAACTTTGATCTTAACTATTCATTATTTTTCATACTTTTACAAATGAACAAGAACACAATGATTTGTTATTTACAATTTGGCCACTGCATTATATTACTTCACTTAAAATTTTGATGAATAAATGTTACTCCAGACTTTAAAATTTTACTGAAAATATGTAAGTGACATTTATGATTATTCACATATTTCTGAAGAAGAGTTTTAAGAAAAAAGAAGATCTATTCCCGATCCTACCTCCATCACTTTGGTATGAAAGGTATTTAAATTAACACATTAATGACAAAGAAAACATATTTAAAACTGAGTTGTAAGTAGTAATTAACTCACCTTCAAATCAATAATAAACTGAAAGCCTGCTTTAAAAAAAACATTGGAAAGACTATAAAATGTCATATATGAATGTATGTCCCTTGCATAGAGGTTATATAGGATTAGTCATGGTTAATACAGCCATGGAGGAGGTCCCCAAGGACTTTTCAAGGACTTTAAATAGTTTTCAGGAAGTATTTTTGTTAAAAATGGAAAATGAACTATTTCCTGTTACTTTGATTTTTCACTGCATCAACAGGTAAAAAACCAGAAGCAGAACAAAAAACTGCACTATAATAGCAAATGGGTGCTACTCCATCTTGTAACTATCACTGTAATGTTTCTTTTGATCCACCCAGTTTTATACTAATTTACTTCTTTATTAATTATTTTTGGAAAATATGTAAATATTACAAATGCTTAATTTAAAAAGCTTAAACGATCTGTATTTATTCCAAAAGATAAATTCAAACAAATGCAAAAGTTTTTCAAAAATTAAATTTTTTTAAAAAATAAAGTAGTTTTCAAGACTGTAAAATGCTTGGAAATGATAAATTGATATTCTCCATCATAAGGTATCCTATATATGGAGATATCCACTATGCCAGGTTGCACTGTATGTCTACTTCACACAGCAGGCCAAGTCTATCAAAAAAATATAAATGTGTCTTGAGAGCACTGACACCACAGTCAATATGGTATAACAAGGCAGTGAAAAAGAAAATGGATTAACTTGAGTCTTCTTAATATTAAGCCTTATACACCACTCCTTCGATAACTCGTGCCCGGATAACTCGTGAACCCGCTTATAAGGCGGTGTCCGGCATGGCTCCCGATTTTTTTTCCAAGAAAAATATATTTTAAAATGTGTTAAACATGAAAAATGTCGCGATAAGAAATTGTAAATTGGCAAATTTAACCTTGATACATTGTTCGTTTTTATCATCGAAAATGGTGATTACCGTATTTTCCATGGTTTAAGTCACTACTTTTTTTCGTTTTTTTAACGACTGTGACTGATGCGCAGTGATGCTGTGCTTTAGTGAAATGCATCTGCCGGTATAGAGGCAAGCCAATTGCTGGAAACTTACATACGGTACATATAAATATTAGACTATAAGATTATCAAATTAAATAGTCAAATAATATTTAGTTATATATGTGTTAAAATTTGTTGTTATTAATAAATAAAAAAATATTGAAATAATGATTGCCATTGTATTTCCTTTATTATTTGGCATGTACATCTTAGAATCTTTTTGTCTCTAAATTCAGTTGTTGTAAATTTCAGCACATTTTCCCACCCAAGCTGCTAGTCAAGTCCTTTGAACTTGCCGCCCAGCTATTGCGTCATGTTCTTTTGATGTACTCAAATAAATGCAGAATGCAGAACTGGGATTATTTTGTTATTTTAAACAATGAATTATGTCACTGTAAAGAGTTTTCGAGATTTCTGTTAGCGCTTCATAATTTACTTTAATAGTAGTTTATAAAAACACCATCATTTTTTTTCGGTTGGTTTCACAATGGCTTGTTATAAAAAATAACATAGCATTAATGTTTCCTCTGATGATTACTCTAGTTTTAAACTCCGGATTAAACCAAGACTTGGCTTCGTGGAGAGAACTTCAAAGTACCGGTAATGAATAATAAAAAAAAAATAACTGGAAGGCTGGTGAACAGTTTCAATTATTAGATGAATTCGCAATGTCTTCGTTAATGTATTAAAATCACTGTAGCGTATAAAGTGCCTTTGAAGTTCGCTTGGGGTGTGGAAATGACCGATATATAAATACGTACCATTCATACCATGGAGCATTAATAAAATATAATTTCACAATAAACGTCGTGGTATGATTTAAAATATTAGCGTACATCAATAAGTTTTGTTTTAAATTAGAAAAAATATGATGCAGAATTTAAGTTAAACGTCGTAGCAATTGCGAAAGAAAACGGAAATCATGCAGCAGATAGAAAATTCAACGTAAGCGAGAAGATTGTGCATGACTGGCGTAAAAAAGAAGACGAGTTAAGGTCAACAAAAAAAAAAAACCCAAGAAGGGAAATCGTAGTGGTAAAGCAAGTTGGCCAGTTCTCGAGATTAATCTATGAAAATGGATTGTGGAACAGCGTGCTAAAGATCTTGGACTTTCAACAATTCAAATACGACTCAAGGCAAAGTCAAAGTCTATTGTAATACTGACATTTATATAACTCTTAAACAATTGTATAATATTTCTTACACGAAGTTGGAAATTACCAAGTCGCATGCAATGGACGGCGGTATCAAAGAAATGATTATGGTAAGTGCGGAGGAGTGACTTATACGCAGGAGCGACTTATAGGGCGAAAAATATGGTATTGCCTGTAAAGATAGAATCCATATTGTGAAATTTGCATTTTTTTTCAAAATGTGAAGTGATATTTCTCAAACGTGTCACAAACCGCAAGTGTTATCGTGTTCTAATTTATGTCGTTTTAAATTTTTAGACCCATTAAATTCATGTTGGTAATGGTTAAACCTTGTGAATTTTTTTTTTCTTTCATTTTACTTCTACCGCAATAAAAATCTACACATCGTTCGATCGACATTATTTTTTCGAAATGTGTACATCTTTTGTATTTGAACAAAAACTGTTTATTTTGGATCAAACAATAAAATTAGAATGTATACCATTCACCACAAAAATAAGTGACGTAATACACGTGTGAAGTATATGTGCTAAGCAAACAGTAACCGGGGCCCCGAGTGGCCGAGTGGTCTAAAGCGCTGTCCGTTACAGATCACTGCCATCTCACCTCTGTCTGCGTGGGTTCGAGTCTAGGATTCGGCGAATGTGGATATGTGAGAAAGCTTGCCAGTAGCTTCTCGTGGGTCGGTGGTTCTTTCCGGTGATTTCCCGGTTTCTTCCTCCACCATTAATACTGGCCGCCATGAATAGCCTATCGTGTGCTGAAAATGGCGTTAAGCCCAACAACAACAACAAACAAACAAACAGTAACCAGGAGGAATAATGTTTAGATGATTTCCTCAATATACTGTAAGTTATCCTGAAATTAATGTTACTCTGTGTGGAAAAACTAAACAAAGTACACCAATATGAAAAGATATTTATCCACTGTTAATCTTAGCACGATTATTGAGTATTCAACATGCCAAGCCACCCACCACCACCCTTCCCCTATGCGTTGATCCCATTGTTATATTTGTTGTTTGTTATAGGTCCCTCGATAACTCGCGCCCTCGCTTATATCGCGGTCGATGTTTTTGGACCCCAATGTCCACGAGTTATCGAGGAAGTGGTGTACATATAAATGGAAAATTTGTGATATATGAGATTAAAGCAATGTATATACATTATATATGTTCACTTTATAGAAGTGGGGTAAACACTGAAAGGTAAATACACTGAAAATGATACCAACAGCAACAAAATGGCTACCTCACCTTTATACTAAAAACAACTATGCCCATTCCACACATTGCATACAACAGATCCAGGTTGTTATCAAACTTGATTTCCTGCACCCACTGAAAAAAATATAACAAGCACTTTATTAGAAACATTCTGTGGATCACTGTAGTTTATCTCAACTCTTTAAATCCTTGACAAATGAATTAGGGACTATTCCTGTAAAATGTATCCTCCTGCCCTACCCCCCATGACATTTTAAATTGATCAATACATTCTTTATATTCCTTTAAAAATAAGCTGAAATATAAATGCCTTTATTGGTGTGTGTCAGTTTTTATACACTGAATTTGATAATAAGACCCTAATGTACCAATGTAAATGCAGAATTTAACAAGATCCTTAATAAATATTTTTGCAAACAAGTGATAAACAAATATATACTTGCTGAGCTCATTATTTTATGAAAATACATGTATAACTGCCTCATTATTTCATACAACACATTTTATCTGATTACTTTAATATGGAAATATTTCTTGACAATTTCTCTTTGTAAGTGACATGGAAACATGTGGATATCAGATAATTTATTTTGTTATTCAATTTGGTTAGATTTGTTTGAAATCCCAACAATGTTTTGAAATCCAAACAATGTGTCCCTCAAAACTAAGTAACAATTCATTCTGTGATCCTGACCCATGAAGTCTGGATCCCTCATCAACAAGGATGTGCCTTGTGCATTGGTGAACCTTATTTTAAGTAAAATGCTATAAATACATGACATAAGAATTCACCCAAAAGCAAAGAAACTGCTAACCATGGCCTTGATATCTTACCTTTTAATCTCCTCAAACGTAGCAATATTTATAGACCATGATAAACATCTTTACTTTCTCTAATGTCAATTCATCCATGGCAATAAGAGATAATACTTTCAAATCAAAACACTTAAACCATAAACCACCAGCCTACAATTTCTTCCAGTGACCCTGTGGCCATCTATCTCAAGAAACAGTCCTCCCTCCCCCTCCAATGCATTTGTTGGAAAAGTACATTGAGAATGACAAGGTTATCCCCTTTGAAAAAGCATTTACTGTGATGAAAAAAAGAAAGAAAAAAATATAGACTGGTTGTAACTTCCTATACCATCAATGCAAAATAATAAACTTTTGAAAACTTGAAATCATTATCATTTGCCACTGATGATGGAGGCATGTAGATTAAAAGTTCAAGGTGAATCTCCGACAGTCTCAGTCAAATGAACTCTAAGATCCATGGAGTATCTGTCAATCAACTATTATATAACAATTAACATTTGAAATGACTGCTGAACAATCAAATCCCCCAGCTAATCACATCCACACTGAAAGTGTTGTAGTCAACATCTGGTTAGACAAAAGTCTAATAGAGTACTTGTGCAGCTGGCATCAACAACATAACACATAATTTGAAACCTTTAACCTCAACACTTCTATTCAAAAATTTTAACAATATCATTGGTCAACCATCACAGATCTTATCAAGATGAAAAGAACAGTATTAAAGAACAAGAATGCCATGAGTGATACATTCACACATGCCCCATGTTAATAGTTCTGTTTCAATAAATGAAGTTTTGTGCTGAAACTGTTTTTTGTCCTTTTAGTCCTAGTAACCTAGTCTTTTGAATCTTCAACCACAAAACTGATAGACTTCTTTCTTAACCAAAGGGCAAACATAAACAAAGCTTGGCCCAGGTCTGTGATAGAGAACACAAGTAATTGTGTTTAAATCAATTTTCTTCCTTTTTTCGCAGCAACCTTTGCCTCCTCTCCCACCATCCCAAATCACTATGGCTCTTTCTTACTCCAAACAAAATAAATCCAAAAGGTTTGGTAACTAGAGATCATGCATAAATTTTCAGTTACTGTGCAGATGCTTATTTCTTTTTTTCAGTCATAGTGACCTTGAACTTTAACCTTCTGAACCTGAAATCAAAAGGGTTCTTCCTTACCCAGAAGTGCAACCTAATCATAACATTTGGAATCTGCAGATAGTGGAGAACTCAAGTCATTGTGCAGAAACTATTTTTTTCTTCAGTCACAGTAATCTTAATTTTTTGTGCTTTTCAGTCTGACTTCTTTGTCATCCCAAGTAAAAGCCATGTGCAAAGTCTTTTAACTAGACGGTAAACAATCGAGTTCTTGTGTAGAAATGACATTGTTACAAATAGGTAAACAAATAAAATGCATCATATAATTCGCACCTTGGCAGGCATGTACCAAAATATTCATTAGTAGCTGGTAAAATAATTTTCATTTTTTCAAAGGTCAATTATACTGTGCAAACTTTTATAACACTACTTACATCATCTTCTGTCAGACTGACAGCACATTTCTTCACCAGAACTGGTACAGCAGCATGCTGAAAAAAAAAATTGTACAAGATATTGTCAAAAATAACAACTTTGCTAACTGTTTACCTTTTTTAATATTTTTAAAAATGCCAATGTACATAATGTGTCTTTAAATAAGCAGTTTGAGAATCTCTAAACTAGACCATAGGATGAATGTATGTGTAGCAGTTTAGGAGGAGTAACAATAATAAACTTCTGCTATCTGACAGACAGATGATGAACTGCAGACAATGACTAATGGAAAATAGTCCATCCAAATATCTGGTTTAAGAAACTATATAGCAAAATATGAAAAAAGTCTGTTGACAAACAGAATCATCTTGAGATCAACATAAAGCAATATCAGATGTTGTTGAAATAAAATAGTAAATAACAAGTATAATTATTCTCAACACAATGTAGTGTTATTACCAAGGAAAAGAAAATAACTCCCCCAATGACAATCTACAATACTGACAATCCAACTCATCTGACATCTCATTAATATATAGCAATAACAAATATAGTCCAAATCTGAAGTTAATAAGCATCATCACAGAAAAGAAATGAAAATAGGTGTATCGGATGATCAGAAGAGCAAAACTTGTAAAAGATTGGTCTACAATTATGATATACTTTTCCTATTTTGATATGGAGTCACCTAGGAAAAACAAAATAAAGGAGGGATAGAGCCAATAGCACTTTGCAGGCTGTAACTGCTACAAATAAATATGAAACCTGTTTTGAGAACTAGCCACCCCTTCTGCCAAAAAATGTTTACCCTCTCACCAACTTTATAAGGAAAAGCTTCAAAAAGAGTGCAATGCTGCTTATTTACCTCCGTCCCGTGAATCTTCCAAATCTCCAGCAAACCAATACCTCCAACATAGATTTCATCTAGCACTCTGTTATACACCAAACTGTCAAAAAATATCACATCTGACTTTAAAAACATGAGACAACTTAAAGAATAAATTTTCAAGGGTTTCACTTTATTGTTTGACTGTTTTTGGTACTGTATATACCTAACTGGAGCGTGTTCTTAACATTTTCTGTTTATATATAAATTTATCTTATCATTAAATGTTGATATAGAGGTGGCTGGATAGACAGGGGTAGGAAGTTGTTTAAACTGTATCTGTTCAAACTGTAACACAATAACATTTATTAAAATGTTTGATGGATCAATGGAAATGAACTCCCCTGAAATACAACTGGGGTTGCCATAACATCTTAAGCAAGTAGGATTTGCATGCCATTTAACTTTTCTTTAATTCCACCTCCTTTATTTAACACAAAAAAATGCAATTAACTGATAATAGAAAGGTCCGCATTTAATTCAGTGCATCAGTCCCAAAAATACTTCCGCAAGTCAGATATCAGAACACAATCATCCCTTACTTTGCTTCTCAGAGAAACATTCACATACATAGCTGTTATGGTATACTGACACGTTATGTTTCAATAACAAGAGGACATACTGTATTTATGATGATTACACTGAAAAGGAAAAAATGATCTGCAATACAAGTTTCACTTGATAAAAAATTCTTCTTATTGGTATTTATTTATCAAAGTATTGCCGCTACTTTGAGTAAGTGACATTTTCATTGATTAAAATTTTGTTGAATATTGTTTTTTACAATGTACTAAGAATGTCATTTTAAAAACAATACATAACAAATTATATGACTTTTTATTAAAAGTTGATAATTTCATAATGTTGATTACAATTTCTATGTCATTTCTATCATTTTCTACAATAAAACAAACTGGAATCAATTTTTGGGTATTTTCAGGTTATAAAAATAGGATCTATGCCTGACCCCACATTATAAGTGGGTTCGCAAGTTATCAGGATGTGAGTTATCATTGGAGTGGTGTACTCAAGATACAAGAATGGACCAACTCACAGACTAATTATGTTGTGAACTCCATCTGATGTGATACTAAGGCACTTACATGAGAAACAAAATACATGCTTTTCAATAGTCACTCCCAAGTGAACATGCTGTTACAAGAAAAAGTAGTTAATTTTGTATTGAATTAATTATGAAATCAATTAGGAATCAAAAGGAAAGTGTGCAGATAAATATCAAAGAAACAGTACAAAATTACAGTGCACCTATAGCTTGGATTTACAAGTTGTCATACATTGGCTTTGATACTGCAATATCCCATACAGATTTCCAAAAGGAATCTTCCACCAAATTCATCTCAGGAACCATGAGAAATACCAGAAAGGAATTAAAAAATATTGATATGTGCACTCATAGTTACAGACAAATTTGCAATAAACTGCAATGTTTCACAAACAGGAAAGATCATAGCACAAATGATACAACATACAGATGTAAAGGCTCATTTACCAGATTACCACAGAAAGTATCTTAATGCAAAGATTAGGACTGCAAGAGTATGCACTGTATATTTTTAGAAATTGTCATATCAATGATTAAGTAAATTAAAAAACTTACCACAAAACTGTTGTCAACCAGAAGATCTTGTGAACCTCTACAAAGCGGTCAGTAAATACCTTGAGAAACAGGTCCTGTGTGAATGCCAGATAAACCTTGACAAGAAAGAAGCATACTAAATCAGGCAAGACAGGCTTTCTTAAGTTTAACATTAAGTATACAATAATAGTGTATGAAAAGGTTAGTTCAATTGTGTAGGGCAATAATAATAGTTCTTCTTCTACTTCTTCTTCTTCTTCTTCTTCTTCTTCTTCTTCTTCTTCTTATTATTATTATTATTATTATTATTATTATTAATAATATTACTGTAATCCTTTATTTAAAGAGTGTTAAACAATTAGCTCAAAGCTAGTAGTCCTTGATTTTCTTTAATAAACTAACAGCAGGTATATGTACAGATGTTTGCAGTAATATAATTCAGTGTGACTCTGCTATAACACAGTAGTTGGGAGCCATAGAAACTGACCATGTTATAGACTGAACCATGTTACAATCCACTTGGTCATTTAGCTGGAGAAAATGATGCATGTCCCCAAAAACTTCTTCAGTGAGGGTTAGGTAATAAATGTGGGTGCAAAATTATATGCTTCACTAGCACAGTTACATCTTAAATCAATGCATTTTGGACCAATCTCATTACTGACCACTTGTAAAGTGAATGACTGCTGTCAGCTACTACAGCACAGCAGACGCCTGTCTCTGATTGGCTGCTAGTCAACCCAACCAGTGTTTCTGCTGAATTAATCTGTAACTGACAGACAAAAGGCTTTGACTGGAAATCCATTCTTTGTGCAAACATTTTTTAATAACATTAAACATTTATTAATGGAGTGGTATCTTATTATCTCCGCTATTTAATGAAAGTTTAAAAATAATGCATATGACCACTCCATTAATACACTTGTAACCTTGAACAGTTCTTAAAAAGTTTATTCTATCATGAACAGTTGATTTAATAAAAACAAATCCTTCAAGGATAAATCCTATAATGTATCTAAAATAATACATGCAACCCATTTTTTCAATTTTAAATTTAACTCTGCCTCCAAATTATTGCATATAAGTTCATATTAGTAAAATATTTGCGCTGAAATTAGGAATGGTTGTGTCATGTATTATTTTTTAATTTATCTTCGTAGTATTATTTTGTGTGTTCCATTCCATATTATTATCAGTATACACAACCAATAGTTTTCTGATTGTATGTTTTCTGTAGGGATATTTTTTTTATAAAAAGAGTAGCTAATCTCTGTCTGGAACCCATCAACATACTTTTACTTTATTATCATTTTATTTGAGTAACACCAGAATCAACTGCACTGTTAAAGTCACTGATCAATTTTATCTGGATTTGATCAAGATTTTTATTGGCAGTGTTCTGGGTAGTATCATCCGTAAAAAATCTGACTGAAAATATGGGTTGCAAACAAAAGTAATCATTTATAAATATAAGAAATAATGATAACCATGAAATGGAGACTTGTGGTATACCAGAATGCTTAACACTAAATTTATTTTCTCAATGCAAACTTTCTTTTGATCCTGTTACTTAAGAAGGATTTAAATCAAATTACTGAGAGGAAACTTTATATATTTTTAGTTTAGACAGTGGTATTTCATGATTTACCAAGTCAAAAGCCATTTTAAAATCCAAGATGAGTATTCCTACTACATTTCCATGATCCATGTCCTTCAGCAATTTTTGTCATTTTTGTTAAGGCTGTAACACAAAAATGTGAAGCATGAAGATCTAACTGCCCCTCATGCAAAAGATTGTGATTCTGAAAAAGTTGATTGGCAACATGCTTTTCAAACATTTTTGACAATTTAAGGGAGATCCTTTGCACCACTCATATATAAGAAATACTCTTGCTACTCTGAGGAAAATGACGGAAATAAAAAAGGAACTTAAACAGTGACATAGCTAACTACCCATAAATCCAAAGATATTAGAGTGATGAAAAGAATGTCAACATTATTGTATGTCTGACTAGTATGCATTGTTTCTATCCTACTTATGGTTGAGCACTAATCTAAACAAAATGTAACACAAAATCAGAAGTGTTGGCAAAGAGGCTAAACTCAATAACAATTTTTTTTTCTATTTCAAATTTAATGCATTTTTTATTTAATGCAAGCAAAATTCATTATTGGTTAGCAGATCTCCAGGAACAGCAACACAAATTAAAATTATTTTTCTTAGGGATGATAATAAGATGCAGTCACTGCTAAATTAGCATAGTGATGCCTGCATACCAGAAAAAAAATAACCTAATACATATCTAAGCAATTGACTGCATGCCATTATTTCAAAAATGTATGAAACATCAAAGCTTCACAACTGTGAAATGTTACAAATTATTGGCTTTAAATAATAATCTAACAATATTAACCTTTTTTAAATAATGTAATACTTACCTGTCATTAATGCCTTACTTCCCTCTTCCAGGACAACAGTCCCCTTGTCCAAGCTCACAATCAAATCATCCCACTAAACATAATGTTCTAGAAATCTAGAAATACAATCTGAACCATTCTGACTACCACAATATCAGCTCATATGGGGCACACTTCCTCTTTGGCTAAATCCCACACTTGAGCTATCAAAGCAGGGTGGGAATCGTACATTAGTGATAACAAATTTATTGTATATATTGGGACAAGATAAAATGATTACTTTTTTCCTGTCCCAGAACTTATGGTGAAATTTTTTTCACCTAGGTCATATGTTCTAAGATTTAAGAAATGAAAAAAATTGGTATTGAAACTGCAAATCCCTCACCCCCAATTGCAAATTGCAAAAAAAACAAACAGATAAACAAAATGATTATTTGAAAATAAAATGAAAGAAATGTATTGTTATTAATTATTCCTTTTTTTATCATGAGCATAAAAGAAAAATATGTACACGAACTCCTTATATGTAGCGTAAGCTTCCAAACTGTAGCATATATTGCTTATGTGCGATAACAAATGACACTTTGTTTATTGACATGAGCACTGAGAAACAAATCATGTTTGGTTGTACTCAAAGGTTTTGAATATGTTATCTGACTGAAAACTGGATTTAACAAAACTGAAAACAAGGGAGAAATAATCAACCAATCGTTGAAGACAACTGCTATGCACACAGGACATGGTGTCTGGTGCAATCCACATTAATTATATGACAGTATCTTGCAAATAAAAATGATAATTTGAAAATATATTTGAGTGCAAGTTACAATCTTTTTGCTAGCATGGGTTACAAAAAGTATCATTAAAACAAGTTGCTGTGTATACTATTTACCCGCAAACATAAATGCCCATTTGTATCAATTATAACTATGAATTCCAAGCAAACAGAAACTGCAGGAGGTGAATCAACACAACTGGCAGAAAGCAGTAAACTGATTGTTTGAACTTACCAACAGGTTATCAAAGACAAAGGTTATATTTTTTGGAAAGCAAGTTGACCTCAAAAACTGACTTTGAATATTTTGAAGCCCATGTGGGGGTATTGTTTTTTTTTAAAGAATATTAATACAAAGCCTATTTTATTATAAAGCAAACCAATCTTGAAAGCCAACTCTGAATTGTTTTAAGTGTGCCGATTTCTTTTTTTAATATACAAAGACATTCAAGACAACAAAGCCGATTTCTTTTTTTTTAATATACAAAGACATTCAAGATAAGGAAGCTAACTTCAATTCTTTTTCATCAGCATTCATGAGAATTTTGAAAGTAAACTGAAACAATGGAACAGTTTTTAAAGTGACACAATACAGTGCTTTGTGAACAGACCTTGATGTCCCAGTGTTGCCAAGAAGATTTGAAGATAATAAAATCGTGATGAATTTGTAAAGGCCAGAAGAGAAGATGATTTCACTGACAATATGATCATTAACATGGATTAAATTCTAATGTACTTTGATGTCATTCCTGGAAGGACTGATGATAAGATGGGGGTTAAAAGTGAAAATTAGCATGACTGGTGCAGATTTTTAAAATCTGAATATAGTCTTTGCAGATTCCATTTTAGGCGATGTGTTGCCTCTAATGATAATTTTTCACAGCATAGAAAGCTAAAAAAATATTCATGCAACAAAGGAATGGTTCATACATGTGAAGCAGATGGATTCTGTTGATGAGATGCTGCTGCAGCGGATTAAAGAGTTTTATCTCAGATACACATTTAATATTTTTTTAAATAAAATTTCAGTACAGTGCATTTCCTGACATATAATTTTCGAATGTTTTGAAAGACGTCCCACAACTTACAACTCGAAAAGACATACAACTAGAAAAAACAATGTGTCCCAGAATATACAGTGTGCAAAAAAATTACTTTAAAAATTAATTTACGGTGTCCCAACAAATACATTGTCCAAACATACACAGTAAATATGGTAGGTTAAGTATTGTATCATAAAAATTAGTTTTACTCAATCCCTTCTAAAAAAATAAAATAATAAACTACCTGTAACTACTGCCTTGCTGAATTTGAGAGTTTTGAGGGTGAGTGACAGCCTCAAAATACTGTTATAAAAATAATATACTCTTCCTTACAATAAGGATTTTCACTTACTATAAGTTGTCAATGGATTGGACCACTTTCTGTACCATAACTAACTGACCCAAAGAAAAAAATACTTTGCTCTGGTGTGACAAAGACCAAAAGTATAAGGAACAGAACATTATGCAACCAAGAATATCCTCAATCCATGAATTAGCAATGGTCCTGACTTCATGAACTTTAATTCTCTTGAAATAAAATCATTGTCAGTGAGGGACTGATAAGGTCTTTTGAAAGAAGCATCGCCCAGAGGTTAATGAGGATCAGATTATGAAAAGACCCATAACATGCACAATCGATTCCATTTTTCTATTTTTGAGCAAGATACTGATCTGAAAAACTAAAAATACTTGAAAACAACAAAATGGTTCCAAACTAATGGCTACACCCTTAGAGAACACAAGCAGACTGGTCAGGTCTGTCCCAAAGCCCTTAATGGTACAAACCAAACAATCTCTTTTTTTGAACAGGAAGATATCAGCAGGGACAGCTAGGATAACACATATCCTGCTGCACTAACTGCAAAAGCTCTCCATTGTGTGTTAGAGACAATGGATGCAGACCATCTTCGGCCTGGATGCTGCAGTTGGCAAATATGCTCCAAAACTTGTCCTAGCATTTAAATCACTTGAGATGAGCTAAGAGTGTAGAATCTGTGGGCTCTTGTGACAGACTGTCTACAACATTATTTTTTATGCCTGGAATATGTTAAACACAGTTGGAATATATGAAACGGAGGATAACCCCCTCTGAAGCTGCCCATCACAGGAGATTCTAAACCTCCATGCAAAGAGAATGAACATGTGTGCCTCCTTGTCACCTTAGGCACACTACTACCTGTCAGATACCATGATTTAAAAGACTTCCTATTTTGGTGATGCACCCCTGTAGTGTACAAATACTGCCATAACTTCCAAATTGAATATCTGAAGGGTGGCAACTGTCTGAGACCACCACCCTATCAAACTTCTGAATCTGACATGTCCATGTACAGATTGGAGTGTGATTCAGGGGTGTGCATTGGGACACTGGTCATAACATACTGAAGAAGCAGATTTCTTAATGGATCCTGCATGATATCAGAAATTTACTATTTATGTTCTGCAGTTTTGTGATTATTTACACAAAAAATATAAACAATTAAATAATTCTGTTTTTGCAAAAAAAAGAGCATATTAAATAAATAAATTGCAACTTGTTGGATCTGATCTCAAGTCATTTTTAACAGGAGATGGCCATATCTGTCACTCGACCATATAAGCATCTAAGAATAACTTTAGATTTCATGGTTATTTTGTTATCAATGTGGCAGTCAAATAATTTATCATATTTCAATCCAGTAATTTATCACAGTTATTTTACTTGGAAAATCCAGTAATTCTTGGCCTAGCATAAAATAATTCAGTTGTAATGTTGCATATATATAGACAAGTATTTAAATTTTGCATTTTTCTTATGTCAAAAGCAAAACACAAAACAATGATTCATTCCATAGTCATGCATCAGGAACTTACAGGAATAAAATCAAGATCTACTTGTCAATAAGCAGAACAGATATGGACTGCATTTTGTTTCTAGGAGAGTTATTATTTGGAAAGTTGTGGTCCAAGTGATATTTTCACTTCCACAATAAAAAAGTTGCAATTTGAATGAAGACCCAAAACTGTTATATCAGTCCCTGTCAGACCTACTTCCTGATAAGTAGATCATTTGAATCAGACTGCTTTGCACAAATGATCTTGTTTAGTGGAGTCTCTAGTCTGCTACCCCTATTATTATTTTACTCATGCCACCTTCGCATCAGAAAAAGGTTAGTAAATCAGGTTGATTGATTGATTGATTAAATTTTAACGGCGCACCAGCACTTTTAGGCTATTTAGCGCCATACAGTAGGTCATATTTGTAAAAAAAGTTCAATATTGACCAGCGATATAGTAAAAAATCCATAGTAGATAAATATAAAATGGTAAATGTTGGTAACAGTTAAAGATATTGGTTCCCAATCAACGGGAGATGTAAATGATGTATCTTGATGAAAAGATGTAAATAATAGTTGGTATTGGTATTAGTTAAAAATTAGTTTGGGTAAGGTCATAAAAAGTTACAGTTTAAAATAAAGATTTACTTCCTTTAGGAACTCTAAAATACTAGTGATTTGAATAGTATCAAAAAGTTCCTGCATGTCGTGTACATTATAGTATTTATCACGCGTAGGTTGCAGGTCGGAACACATGGTCATAAAGTGTTCAACAGTAAATGGTACATTGCAAGGAACGCACTCTGGTGGATCTTCACCTTTTAGTATGTGTGAGTGGGTAATGTATGTATGACCGATTCTGATTCTTGCAATGACAATCTCCTCCTTACGAATAGTTCTGTAGGAAGGAGTCCATTCTCCCAAGATTGGTTTGATGGCATGAAGTTTGTTATTGATTGCATCATCCCATGATACCTGCCACTTTTGACGTAGATACTTTTTGATACAAGGTTTAAAATCAGAATATGGTAATTTAAAATCCGATGGTTCTAAAGATAGGGCCATCTTAGCAGCCCGGTCTGCTTCTTCGTTACCTCTAATACCAATATGGCTAGGTAGCCAACAGTATACTATATTGCATGAGGCACTAAGTTCAGAGTTTTTTATCAAAACATTCACCAATAGTGGATTATCTAGTTTGATATTGTGTAGCGCCTGAAGCACTGATAATGAGTCACACAAGATAATACTATTTAGAATATGATTAGTTTCGATAAATGTCAGAGCAAGGTCTATTGCTCTGATTTCCGCTGTAAATATGGATGCATCATTTGGCAAACGCTCTTTGGTTATGTGTTTGCCACTGACGAAGGCTGCAGCAGCCTTATCAGCAACCTTTGATCCATCAGTATAAAATCTAGCATAATGTGTAAATTCATTGAGTAGATCATGATAAGAATTCAAGAATAGGATAGGGTTTGTCTCAGATTTTTTCCGATCGTGTAACGTAAAATTCACTTGGGGTTGCTTAATGAGCCAAGGTGGTGTTTTCGAGACAAAAGTTTTCTGGATTAAAGATAGATTACATTTGATTTGGTCAAAGCAGGATGATATTCTAATACCAAATGAAGGTATAGCATTTGGTTTATTTACGTATAAAGCTTTGTAATTTGGATGAAAAACGGCCGAAAAAGCTGGGTTCAGAGGGTTGGATCGTAATTTAAGAGCATAATGTGCAGAAAGCATTTCTCTGCGATGCGATAAAGGTGGTTCATTCGCTTCCGCGAGAAGGCTTTCACACGGAGATGTCTTAAATGCTCCTAGAGCAAGTCTTATTCCCTGATGATGAATTGGGTCAAGCATTTTCAAATAAGACTTCCTAGCTGAACCATAAACAATGCATCCATAGTCTAAGATGGAACGGATAAATGTTCTATACAAATTAAGGAGGACTTTTTTATCAGCACCCCAATCAGTGTGAGCAATTACTTTAATCAAATTTAAGGCTTTTAAGCATTTAGCTTTCAAATTCTTAATGTGTGGTATGAATGTCAGCTTCTTGTCAAAAAGAACACCCAAGAATTTTGTTTCCTCAACAACTGGAATCAGTGTTCCATCCAGCGTGAGGTTAGGGTTATCATGATGTCTTCGCAACTGACAAAAATGCATGCATACTGTTTTTGATTTTGAAAATTTGAAACCGTTATTACTGGCCCAACTTTGAATCTTATTGATATTTTGCTGTAGTTGCCTCTCAATTGTATGCATGTGTTTTGAGCGATAACAAATTAAAAAATCGTCAACATATAATGAGCAGTCAACACCGGGAGCTAAGCATTTGGTGATACTATTGATTTTGATGTTAAAAAGCGTCACAGATAAAATACTGCCCTGGGGCACACCCATCTCTTGCTGGTGTGTATCGGAGAGGGTAGAGCCCACTCGAACTTTGAATTCCCTGTCAGAGAGAAAATTAGAGATAAATGAGGGCAGACGGCCTTTGAGACCCAGATCGTGCAGGTCTTTTAGTATCCCGTACTTCCATGTTGTGTCATAGGCCTTTTCTAAATCAAAAAATACCGCTACTAAATGTTCTTTTTTGATAAAGGTATCACGAATGAATGTTTCTAGTCTAACTAGATGATCATTAGTACTCCGTCCATATCGAAAGCCACTTTGGAAAGGAGATATTAAATTGTTAGCTTCTAAGTACCAGAGTAGTCGAGTATTGATCATTCGTTCCATTGTTTTGCACACACAGCTTGTCAGTGCAATTGGTCGGTAGCTGTTGGGGTCTTCGCTATCTTTACCGGGTTTGGGAACTGGTATTACAATTGCTTCTTTCCAGTTTTTGGGTACATTACCAATAATCCATACATCATTGAAGAGTTTTAAAAGAGTTTTTAATGATGGTTCTGGAAGGTGTTTCAAAAACTGGTAATGTATTTCATCAGGCCCAGTGGATGTATCATGGGCCTTATCTAAAGCCTCCCTAAGCTCTGATAATGAGAACAACTGATTCTAATTTTCCGAGTTCTTGGATGTGAATTTTAAACGTGACTTTTCTTTTTGAGCTTTAAGTTTTTGGAAGGCTTCGGTATAATTAGATGATGATGAATTTTTGGAGAAACTGTCAGCAAGAGTATTTGCAATGTCACGTTTTGAATTAAAGTTGTTATTGTTTAGTTGCAGTTGTCGGAGTGGGTTTTGTTTGTTCTTTCCGTTTATTTTGCGTACAATATCCCAAACCTTCTGAACAGAGGAACGAGAGTTTAAAGAAGAAACATATTTCTTCCATGATGCTCGTTTACTTTCCCTGATTGTGCGACGAGCTTTGGCTCTGGCAATGCGATATATGGTTAAGTTTTCGGGCGTCGGATGATTATTAAATTTGTTTAATGCTTTTCGACGTAGTCTAATGGCTTCCGTACATTCCTTAGTGACCCAAGGTTTTAAGATTCTTTTACAGTTGGTAGAGGACTTGGGAATAGAGTCTTCTGCAATTGCTATTAGAATAGATGTAAAAAGCTGAATGGGATCGCTAACATTGAAAACTGTGTCCTCATTCAGCCTAGTTTTGCAGAGTATTTCGAACTTGACCCAGTCGGCCTTCTTTAAATTCCATTGTGGAATTACTTCATCAATTGTAGAGTTAAGATTTACAAGTGAGATTGGGAAGTGATCGCTACTGTGGAGATCATCAGCGACCTTCCATTCATAGTCCAAAAGCAGCGAGGGAGAACAAATTGTCAAATCGATGCATGTGTATGTACCCGTGCCTGGGTGTAGGTATGTAGGTATTTTGGTATTATAGAGACACAGATCGTGTCTAGAAATAAAGTCTTCAATTTTGTGACCTCTATCACTTATATGATTTGATCCCCATAGAATATTATGGGCATTAAAATCGCCGAGTAAAACAAATGGTGCAGGAAGTTGTTGCACAAGGGTATCTAATTCGTTTGGGACTAGGTTAGTGTTTGGTGGTAAGTAAATAGAACAAAATGTAATCACTCGCTGGAGAGTGACGCTTACAGCAATGGTGGTAAGTAAATAGAACAAAATGTAATCACTCGCTGGAGAGTGACGCTTACAGCAATGGCTTGTAAATTTGTGTTTAGAGAAATTACCTTATGAGGGGCTCTATTGTTCACAATAACAGAGACTCCCCCTGAGGCCCTGTCAACATTCTGAGAGTAGTGGTTAAACAGGGAGTACTTTTTAAGTGTGATGTTGTCTGTAGTTTTCAAAAATGTTTCCTGAAGACATAGTACTGCAGGATCATGTTCATCTAAAAGCAGAAGAATATCATGGTAGTTGGCTTTAAGTCCTCTACAATTCCATTGTAAAATGGTGTTCTTCATTTCAGCTGTATATTAGACCTTTCGAGTGGCAAATAATTTGGTTATTTATCTGGAGGAAGTACGGGGGTGTATCTTTTGTTACTGGATCTGGAGTTACCCTGAGGACATGAAGCAAATTCCTCCGCATCCATGTCCTCTAGGTCTTCAAACCTGTTGTGTATTTTTATAGGGTCATCAGACCCTTTTTTATGCCTATTTGTTTGAAGCCTTTTCTTGCTATTTGGTGATTTTGCTGGCGAGGTAATGTTGAATGTTGTTTGCGTCGATGTAGAGTTTTTCTGCGGTCTATAGTGTGGGATGTTTGAGTCAGCATGGGGTTCAGGCGGGTTTGTTTGAGTTTGTGCATCTTTCGTTGCTTTCTGGCTGCTCTTTACTACAGTTGAGAAGGATGGGCCGGGGAATGATCTAGCTTGAACAAGCTTCCTGGCCTCTGGATAGGGAATATTATTAGTATATTTAATCCTCTGGATTTCCTTCTCCTGTCTCCAAGTGTCGCATTCCTTGGAATTAGCATGATGTTCTTTGCCGCAGTTTACGCAGTGCGGAGTGGCCTTGCACTCTGATTCCCGGTGGGAGGAGTCGCCACACCGGCCACAGATTTGGCTTCGAGAGCATCTGTCTTCATGATGGCCGTATTTTTGGCATTTGTAACATCGGAGGGGATTTGGTATATATACCTCAACCTTAACTTGTAAGAAGCCAACCTTGACCACTTTAGGTAATATGGGCTTATTAAAGGTGAGTATAATAGTGTTCGTGTCCTGCAGATTGTTGTTTCGTTTGATACGAATTCTACGGACTGCAGTGACACCTTCAGTTTTCATGCCCTCGACGATGTCCTTGTCGCAGACTCCAGCAAGGTCACGGCAACGAATGATGCCTTTTGATGTATTAAGTGTAGAGTGGGCGGAGCAGGTTACTGGAATATCGTGAAACGATTTAATTTTCAGTATATTTTCAGTTTGAGCTTTGCGCTCACACTCTACAAGTAGGTCACCTGATCTTAGCTTTTTCACACTTTTTGGCTTGCCGACTAATCCAAGTATAGTCTTTTCGACTATAAATGGTGACAATGTGGCAAGTTGTTTAGTTTCGTCTTTTGAATGGATGACCATGAAGCGAGGAAAGGATTCCACACTACATGGTTCATCATCCGACTCTGATGACACAGTTTTGGTACGTTTGGGAGTTTTTTTTAAATTCTCCATGATGGCAGTTTGAAAGGTTCAGCACCCGTGCTCCCCACCCGCCAAGGAGCCCAACAAGGGGACACTTTTAAAGTGCCAGGGATACACAAACACCATACTCAGTTGGCAAAATTACCTTTAGTTGACCATGAAGTTGCCAATTTCGAAGGTCAGTAAATTTACCCCCCGATTGACCCGTTAAGCCACCGCCTTCTAGGAAGTCTTCTAAGATTTAAGAAAGGGAAAGATATAGGAATAGAATATAGGGGCAACGGTGGTATCAAGCGAGATACAAGAATAAAGTAAAAGGAGGTGAGAGAGTTAATTAAGACTTCCTAGGGCTCGGCGTGACCAGCCGATTTGTCGAGACCGGGCCCATCTCAACCACCCGTCTTAAGAGAAGTAGAGGCCAAAGTAGTGTGTTGCAACTACCAGGATCCTTTCCTCCTCCGTTACGGGTCGCAACCCACGGCAAACAGGTTGCCTCTACTTAGTCGCCTTTTACGACACGTGGCGAGGCACGGCGGGCCAATTCTACAACCCCGGACCCGCAGGGGGAAGTAAATCAGGTAATACCCAAGCACAGACAAAACAAAATTGGCATAACTATTCCAGTTTTCTTGCTATGGGCAAATTGTATTGTTTTATGATGAAGTCCTGTCAAACACAACCCCTAAGATAATCACTTAATTTTATAATTATACAAGGAAAAATACAGATATGTTTGTGACTCCCTACTGTGTGGTTCTCTGGAATGCAATATTAAATATTCTGGAAAAATAATTATTAGAAAAGAAATTATTTATGTAAGTATATGGTAAGTTTGTTTTGCATTAGGTAGAAAGAATTTTCTTGATAGAATAATGTTATGATTCTATTGACTAAAATTAAGTAACAGAAAAAGATGAAAACAAATTTTCTAAAATTTTAAAAATAATATATTTTCCTAAAATAAAAAGTGAAATTAAATATAAACTTAAAGTATTGTGACTTAAATCATATTAGTTCTAAAAGTTCTATCACAATTCCAAATGATTTCCAGTCTTGATCCAAATAAATTGAACATGCTGATGTGCCAATAGCCTTGAATATGCTAATGTGCCAATAGTCTTTATGTATCGCAATAATCCCAAAATACAGACTTAGACTAAGAAGCATTAATAACCACTTTATAATTCCAGTGACTAATTTAAATGAATAAATCCTCTCAAACAAAAACAAACGAAACTATAAAACTGACTCTGCTTTGGATGTTAAGGTGGTGTTACAGATAGCTATGTCATAAATTATATTATAATATAATTTATTTAAGTCATTTCTTGACTGCCAATGGTGTTAAAAAGAATCCTAGGTGTCTAAGGACTAAATTTTACCCATTTTGAAAATTCAGATAAAAACAATAAAATTCAACTGCAAATTCCATAAATAGCTACAGCATTCATCATTCAAAAATACTCCAAAACTAACTATTTAATCCATATGTTTACATTAAGCCTTGATAAAGCAAGATTTATCTATAGATGGCACAACAACAGCCCATTCCTCAGGCACCCACTTATGATAATACTATTTCATATACCCTATGGTCCAAATTGTGTTGGAGTCTTACCAAAGAAACAAGCATGGATAATGGATGGACAAACTGATGTCAATATTAACTACCCTACTGAAACTGAACAATTGTGAATGGCTAAATATACATATATATCAATAGTCTAAGTTGTGTGCCCATTTCAAAGAGATATCTTAAATGGTTTTAAGTTTTTGTTTGAATTGATTGAAAGATGGATACAAAAATGAATAACATGCAAACAACTAAAACTAAGAAATATGAATATTCATTACCCCATGTTTGGAAACAAATGTGAGGGCTGTCACCACAGAGCTGGTACGGAATCTGGAAAAGACAATCATTAATTATCTAATTACATCATGCCTAATAATTCTAGAAGGACAAGTATAATCATTAATTATCTAATTGCATCGTGGAAAATAATTACAGAAAGACAAGTACTGACTAAGATAGAAATAAATTTTTAATGTTTTGACAACCATTTCTTTATTTATTAGTATATACAAGACATCTGACAAGCTTAAGTCGCATGGCTCACTTGAATACAATACTTAAAAGCTTCTGTCAAGGTTTCAAGAAAGCTCAAATCTACAATTGCATTTTTCATTAGCAGGAAGTATGCAAAAAAACCAAGGCCACAGGCTGGATCCTGCCTGTGACCTGCTTTTACACAATTATTTACATGATAGGGTTTAGCTATAAAAATGACTTATTCCGACCATGCCATTGAGGAAGTTGCATATGCCTGAAATAGAAAATGCAAGGAGGGGATAGGGAATAGGGAAATATGTCCTAACAGAAATGATAAATATCACATAAGGAAAATTTTCACACAAGAACAAAAGAATGTATCTCAGTCATTATGACTAATACTGTACCTACTGCTTGGTTTTAATTAATACAGTATGTTTTTGGAAACCAAAATAGTTGGTTAAATGCATTGTAATTTACAGACCTTGTTTAAAAAAGACTTCATTTACACACTAATGTTTTCAGATGCAATTTCAATTATAAAACCTTATGACAGAAAGACTTTATTATTGGTTTTAGAAGGCCTAATGGAAGATTGGTCAGTTGACCAAACGAGTTTCTTCTGTAAATAAAGTCATTATTATTATTATTATTATTATTATTATTATTATTATTATTATTATTATTATTATTATTATTATTATTATTATTTCAGAAAAAGGCAGGAATGGATTACTTTTCAATTGAAATTGCCTAAACAAGTGTCAGAAACAGGAATATCACACTTCACAATACATTTGGTTGCCGTCACTGATAATGTAACATAAGACTATTTGTTGGTGCAACTTAGCTTACAATATTAAATCACCCTTTGATTAAACAAAAAACTCTTACACCTTATCCCTTCAGCACAAAAGAGATGCTTGACACCTACAATGTGGTTAAGTCACAAACATGTCATGTATTTATGAATGAGTTTGCACTGAAGAATAACTTACTCAAAAACTAATCTCAAACAAAACATATCATAACTTCATATTATTTTATATATTGTTATAATTTACAAGAATTGGAATGTAATCTATTATGTGTATTATTTAAGTATCAGTACTGAACCTCTCAAACCAGGATCAGTTCATTAGTTTTGTTTGTAATATTTAGACTTTAACCTTTTATTCTCCAAGAGTAACCAGTATACAAAATTAATTTTATGTGGAAAACTATAAAAAAGACTCCTCCTGTTTAATCCTTTTATTCTATCACAAATACTGAAAGCATTCTGAGTTATATTTGTGCAGATTTTCCTGGTGTAAGATAATGGTAGAGGGTGTAGTAGTAGTAGATATGCATCCAATTATCAAGTTGCATGATTGGATCATAAACAGTAACCACTGAATGAACTTTTAACACTAAATTTCAACAGTCACTGAAGCATGAAATATATATCATGACTCTATATAAGATAGTATGCAAATAACATTACCTGGAATTCAAGTGGTCAGTTGTTAATAAAAAATCTGAATCAAAGCAAGTAAACAATGAAATATAGTTAATAATGATCCTATCTTGTTTCAAGCATGTGAAGCCTAAAATAAGGACTATAATGACCGTAATACTGAAGTTAGAGATCAGTGCTCATGAAAATTCATCTCCAGGTTTCATTATTCCACATAGGATAGTATGTAAACAACATGCCAACTACACTAAACATGAGAACCAAACCTAAGCCAGAAATGTGAAATATATTTCAGTGTACTTTTATAGAATGCCTTGGCTCAAAATTTAACTTTGCTATTAACAATTCTGAAATGTGAGTAAATTGTAGAGCATTATTGGTGGAGACTATTAAAACTATAAAAATTGTGCAAGTACTGAAAAAAGAAAATATTGAGCTCAGTATGGTTGTAATATTAAGAGAGATACACATAAGTATTCAATGATTAAAGCATGAACATCAAACTGAAACATAGTCAGGAAAAGTGAAGTACAAGTCATAGTGACCTACTTTTAAAATGAAGGTCTAAGCAGTACTCATCAAGATACATCCTATCACCTTAAAATAACGGTCAAATGTAAAATGAATTTTTACTTTTTTTATTGTAAATGTGGTGTACTAATAGACTTCATATAATCATACAGTTTGATAATTATGGCATGAATTGCTTTACATAAAATCCAAGTCTGTAAAGAATGAACTATGGATCTGAGAGACCTACTGTTTGAAAATGGTTGTAACACTACTAGAAATCTCCCACCTCACCAAGTTACATGAATATATATATATATATATATATATATATATATATATATATATATATATATATATATATATATATATATATATATATATATATATATACACACACAAAACATGAGCACAGTGGTGACCAACTTTCATGATGAGTAAGACTTGTCAAGATACATCCCCTCATTAAGTGTTTCACAAATAATGGTTGTTGTTGTTGTTGGGCTTAACGCCATTTTTCAGCACACGATAGGCTATTCATGGCGGCCAGTATTAATGGTGGAGGAAGAAACCGGGAAATCACCGGAAAGAACCACCGACCCACGAGAAGCTACTGGCAAGCTTTCTCACATATCCACATTCGCCGAATCCTAGACTCGAACCCACAGACAGAGGTGAGATGGCAGTGATCCGTAACGGACAGCGCTTTAGACCACTCGGCCACTCGGGGCCCCTGTTCAAATAATGGTATAACAGTACATCATTATATGCTAAAAATATAAAATAAACTTGCCCAAAGACAGTAAATTGTGAAATGATGGTCACAGTGATATTCTTTTATTGTAGGTGTTGTAGGTGTGTGGTAATAATAGAAAAGCAATAATTCAACTAGTTTGATGAGTGTAGCAATTGACCAAATGCAATCACAAAATTTAATCAAAGTCAAGGAGAAATATAGGTCACAATGACCAAGTGTGTTGATAAAACATCCATATCTTTGCTGAGATTCATTATTCCAAGTATAAAAGTATCACTGCAGTGAACAATAAGCCTTACTTACCTGGAAGAATGCAACCAAAAATGAATGTACAATGTACATGTATTTATGTATTTACTAGTCTGGCCACTAAAACCCATCCTCAAGGGTAGGTGTAATGCAATCTAATTCAAACTGATATCTACTTATAAAAAGCAGAGTGCTGGCAACCTATTTATAATGCCTGGTCAAACTATATTTAGTATCATATCAGAATAAGCAATGTAATTCATATTAGTAAGAGTAATCATTAGAAACCTTAATAATGTAAAAACTTTAATATCATACATAAACTGTATGGCCAGCAAAACATGATTTCATAGCAGTATCTGTCAGATCTCCATTATGTAAAAGAGCCTTATTTTAATCTGGTCCAGGTGCTATGAAACCCACTCCAAACTGTTGCCTTAGACCTACAATGAAAGGTTAAATGTGACAGTGTCTGTGTACATAGGTATAGGCCTTTATCTGTTTTGACACAAATGTAATAGCTGATCTCCACATCACATGTGTGTACTACAAAAGAATGACACTAAAATTAAATGAAAATAAAAGTCTGCCAGAATCTCATTAATACCACACTTCACTGGTTGGAATCCAATACTAATTACAGGAGTTACTGTGTGAAAAAAATGTAAGGGGAACAGATGATCAGATGGAATGATGGATGGACAAGTCAAATTAACATCCTATTTTAGTCCTAACAAGTGGAGAACAAATATGCTTCGACAATACATACAGTTTCCAATACTGAAATGCCCAATCTTTACCTCGCATGTTTAGTGGAAATGTTTCCATCTCTATTACCCAGTAACCACACACTGAATTCCAGATCATTGCCCATTTTGTACTGAGTGGTGAACATGTCATACAGGCTTGTCTTGAAGTGTGTCATGGACTGCACAATTCGGGGATGTCTCATTGTGTACACCAACTGATGACCCAAATAAAAGAATTATTTTGTCAAAAACATTCTAAAAAATGGAGAATTAATAATTTAATTTATAAGGATTCTGCAAATCACTCATCTCAACAGTTAACACATCTGAATGTTTATATATTATAGCTATAACACTGCTGAAATCTTGATATAAAAGGAAAGACAATACATTTACAAGCTTTAATGTACATATACTTTAGAAAAAAAATGCATACTTTGATTTAAAAGCTGTTCAAGGAACAATTTTTTTTTATAGCTCTTTTGACTTATAAATCACATAAAAGTTGATTCACATGTAGAAAAGTAGATTATTCAGTGGAAGGATGGGAATATAAGCAACTGTTCTAGCCCCACCAAAATTCAAATTTTCAGCATAGTGGAGGGAAATGACAAGACTGATAATTTATCTTTCACCAGACATCAATACCTCCCCAACTGGTTGATTCATTGATTAGGTTACTTCTTCACATATGATGATGTGCACATTTTATGTACCTTTATTTCCCTACAATGATCAATTCATGGGAAAATGAGCAGTTTGGAAAATGTAACCTTAGCTTGCTCATAATGCAACAATGTCTAAAATATGTACAATTTTTACAGGGTGGATGTCTTTATACACCAAAGCTATCAAACTAAATAATTAATTTACAACAACCATAAAACACATACAAGGCATTATAGGCAAGTAATTTATACTGCATTTATAGTACAGTTGCCAGTTATGGATCCAAATACTGTGTTAGGAGAGACAGTTATACATATATCTAGAAAAAATATTATACACATATATAAACTCTGATCTCATTAACAAAACATTAGTTCATCTTAATGACGCCTTAACTGGGAACAATTTATTTGCATATAAATCTAAATTATCCTTCCTATTATCCAAAATCTGAATTAGCCTTAACAATATGAAGTGGGGATACTTTAATTATTATTGGTGCTCTGGGGCACATCAACACAAGTAGGTTAATTAATACCAAAGCAACTGGTGTAAAGTGCCAATGTTGTGATCTGAACCACACCATTCTAGCTACAGTCGCATATAAATGGCATATAGAATTGCCCTGAAGAAGAGATTTAAAAAACAAATGAAAACTTTAGCCTGCTTACTTCCCTTTGCTGTGACAACACTTTGGGGATGAGGTGGTTTACTTAGTATTGCAAACAAAACCAAACTAACTAACAGACAAAAATACATAAAGAATACAAATCATAACGAATAAGTCCTTTCAAGTGCACTGGATACAGCAAAGGATCACATGTATCAGGGATTCATTAAGATCAATATCAATTATATATATCTTTGGCTCAATATGCCTATATACAGTTCACCTCAATTATTCCTAGTAATTCTTTGTGAAATATTTTCATATTTATGTTATGCTATAGAAGCAATGAAAGAAAAGAAGAAGAGTTATAAGACTATGTAGCAGCTCAATATGCTATATAGTACAACAGCACAATATGCTATATTATCTTCCAACCCAATATGCTATATTATCTAGCACTCCAGCGTGCTATATTACCAAGCACCCCAACATACTATATTACTTAGCACTCCAGCGTGCTATATTACCAAGCACCCCAACATGCTATATTACTTAGCACTCCAGCATGCTATATTACCTAGCACCCCAACATGCTATATTACTTAGCACTCCAGCATGCTATATTACCTAGCACTCCAGCATGCTATATTACCTAGCACCCCAACATGCTCTAGTATGTAGTAGCCCATTTTGCTATAGTATGAAGCATACCAATATGCTAGGTATTGAAGCAGCCCAAAATTCTATATCATGTATCAGCCTAAAATGCTATATTATGTATCAGCCCAAAATGCTATATCATGTATCAGCCCAAAATGCTATATCATGTATCAACCCAAAATGTTATATTATGTATCAGCCCAAAATGCTATATCATGTATCAGCCCAAAATGCTATATCATGTATCAGCCCAAAATGTTATATTATGTATCAGCCCAATATGCTATATCATGTATCAGCCCAAAATGCTATATTATGTATCAGCCCAAAATGTTATATTATGTATCAGCCCAAAATGCTATATCATGTATCAGCCCAAAATGTTATATCAGCCCAAAATGCTATATCATGTATCAGCCCAAAATGTTATATTATGTATCAGCCCAAAATGCTATATCATGTATCAGCCCAAAATGCTATATCATGTATCAGCCCAAAATGTTATATTATGTATCAGCCCAATATGCTAAATTAGGAAGCTGCCTGATATGCTGTATTATGTATCAACCCCAAAAGTGACCTGAATCTAGTATATGAGCCCAAACAAACACATGGAAAGCATCTAACCTGGACACATGACTTATTGCAAACAACTTTAACCACTGTACATTTATACCTGTGGGCCATAAACCAGGGTTATGGCAGCTTCTATCCACTCAGGATTATCCAAAAGCAACTCTATCTCTTTCTTTAGTGTTTGCCAGTTCTTCAACTTGTCACACTTTATTCTGACAAGTAATTCACTTGAAACACTATTCTTTGGTACAATCTGCTTCTTCTGATCTTCAGTGAGGTCTCTTTCAACTGTCATCTTCAAACAGGCTTCATTCAATTTCTGTCAATCAAAGCTGAAAAAATCCACAGAAAATAAAACACATAGAGGAAGAATCCTGTGAAAACCCAAGAAAGAGCCACTGACCCATGAGAAGCTACTGCCAAGCTGTCTCACATACCCACATTAACAGAGTCCACGACTCAACCTACACAGAGATAAGATGACTTAAGCATCTGTAACAGTAATGATTTAGTCCAATCATCGACTCAGGGCCTAGACAAGTCAAGCATAACTTTGGTATCCAGTTTCTCAGCTCTTACAAAACTCTTATCAAGATGATTGCTAATGAGCTGAAATTTTATCCAATAGCTGCTAATATTCAAGAACTTAAAGTGACTTGCCTCAAGGTAATAGTTACCCAACAAATTTTATTCCAACATGGACACTAAAAACAATATTTTTCATGAATAGGAATGTGATTAAAATGTATATGGTTAATATCTCAACTATCTTTGAGTATAATTTCGATCATATAAAACTGATCATACCAGTCCACAAATTTCATCATTATGAACAAGGAGCAAGTCAATATTTCAACACCACAGGTGACTACTTCAGAATCAGTTACTAAACAAATCACTTTGACCCTTTTTAAATAAGAAATGAATCTACATACATGTAATACTTTTCAATACCCAATATTATTCAGAAAGAGACTAAATAGTATGTAATCAGTGTGTGAACCTCTCCAAAAAATCCTCAAGCCCACAGGAACAATAGCCTGAAAATACCACTTGACCAATGTAACCAACTGGTCCAATAAATCATACAAGAAATATTTGTCTGATTTTTATGGATTTTAATGTCACTTTTAACATGTTACTGGCTGTATTATGCAAAGGAAATAGAGCTAACTACCTTCCCAAGGACACGGAGGTTGCCAAAGCAGACTGGCCTGGGCAGATATCAAACATTTTACCATGGATTGGAGTCCCACGTTGTACCAATTGAAGTGCTACAATTGAGAGCACAAGAATCAGGAACACCATCCATTGACTTGTTAGCAATGACAACATCCAAACTAGTTACAGCCTCCAAAGATAATATGTATATGTGTTCATAAGTTTTTATGGCACCTTAAAACAACTTTGGCTACATGTTTTCAGCTTAAGGTAAAGACTTATAAACATGAAAATGAACTGCACAAAATTGTAGGAAACTAAACCTAAACACAAAAATAATAATAATAATAATAATAATAATAATAATAATAATAATAATAATAATAATAATAATAATAATTATTATTATTATTATTGAGCTTCTCTTTGGTGAAAGATACTGATTATATATACAGTTTAGTTTTTTCTATTTATGATTAAATTGTTTTCCTTGCACCATGCTTTAGGTCTGTTTACAGCATTCTAATTAGTATGGTGTCAAGGTAAAAAAATGCATCAAAATAAGTGACGTAATACACAAGCGATCCCAAATAAGGTTGTCCACTTGAAAACACGCTAAGAACAGTATAGATTCTCAAAGTCCTCTTTGACGATTGAAGTAAAGAAATAAATCAGAAAATGCCCAGGACAAAGCAGAGAGAATTATTTTGAAAGAGCTTACATTAGTTTAAGGAATATTTTTTGCATATATTCCTGTGGGATCTAGGCTTTTTTCTAAATTTTGACTTTCAAATTTTGCATTTACCTATTTTTTGTCTTTTCTAAATTTTGATTTTTCAACTACATGTTTTTTTGTTTGATTTATCTACATTTTTGCTTATCCTTACTTTTACTGTGCATTGGATTAGCCCTAAGTAGATCACAGTTTAGTTTCTACGAGGGAACAGTATTGTGCAACCACACTTATCAGCATTATTCTCAATATTGGAGTGAGCTCTACTCAGTTTTGAGAATGGCTCAAGCACAGATAGGAAAAAGAATAGGGAGTAATCAAGTTATGACAAATGCTAGATTGAACAACTATTTTAGAACAGAAATGGACAAAATGCAAAAAAGCATTTCTGAAAGCTCATCACCCAGATGGGTGTCAAACCATAGATTTTGGAGCAATTGAAAACTGCCCGTGTCAAACGGATATCTTAACTGCTCTTAAAGTTAGAGGTATAAATATCAACAAAATAGACGGTATCCAAAACGGGGTTTTTGGCAAATATGTAATCGACCCCAAAGATTTCCAAACACCAATAATTGACGGGGAATGACTAAACATAAGAGAAAATAGAGCTAGAGTCTATAACACTCCCCCAATAATTAGAGAGCTAGAAAGTAGATCCATATATCTTTTCATATATGGTCTTCCCTTAGAAATAGAAAAAGAAAAAGCAATCAAAAAAATGGAAAGCAAACTCCAAATAAAGGTGAGAAGCCACAAGATGGCAACAGTACGGGGATTCCACAACATAAAACCTGGAGTCAGATTAGTTAGCTTTAGTAAGGAAGGCACAAAAACAATTCCATTGCACTTCTATGTGCTAGGCTTTATGCTAAAATCATGGTATTATGGGTGCGAGAGAGAAAGAAAATGCCCAAAATATAAAAATATCAGGCATGCCACTAGAGAATGTGGAACTTTCATACCAGGGCCAACGTATGTATGAATCACTTATGCAGAAAAAGTGATTCAAAATGGTGACAATCCAAACCTGGACGAAAGGGAGTACAATAAAATAAGTTCAGCACTTAATCATGTTATTGATCAGGTTAGAGAACAAGTAGAACTAACCTCAGTAAGACCGGAGGAAAAAGAAAACACTCCACAACCTGGGCAAACTGAAACTCAAAACTCAAAATGAGACCCTAGACCCAACAGCAAATGGGAAAATATGGGAAAAGTTCCTAAGCCCTATAAAACCTACTACTCCATATTCTGAAAGGGATAACAATCTTGATATCAGAATACCAGAGAGCAATCATTTTTTTCCCCTTATTAGAGGAGGGGAAGAGGAAGTCATTGAGTCAAGCCAGAAGGAACAAGAGGTGAGAGCGCAAATTGATCTAACTGGAATCAAGCCCCTCACTTCAACAAAAACATCTTCAAAGAAAAAAATTAAAAGAGTAAAATAAGACTAACATTATTATCATCCTCTGGAAGTGAGAAGATTGTAAATGAGGCTAGTAAATCAAACCCAAAGAAAAAGAAAGAAGGGGTAGCGAAGAGACAGAGAAAGGATACGAAACAGAGACAGAAGATGGACAATGCACTGAAATTGACATTGATGAAAATGGAGATACGGATAATGATAGTGAAACAAACATAGACATGGAAACCAAAAAAGGAAAAGGAAATGAGATGGAGATGGAAACTTGCAGCATAGGAATAACAATTGACAAAATGGGAAGCAATGATGGAGACGAGAAGAAGGGAGAATTCACCCCAAAATAAAACTAAAGTATAAATAACAAATAAATTTTAAATAGTAATAGAATATAATATGAACATAAATAAAGATGTGGCTGCCTGTTTATAGCAAAAATGGAAGGAATGAACTTCGCATAGCTTCAATTAATATTAATAGTGATGATAAAGGAAAAAAAGATAAATTATAAGAAAGCAGTAATCATAATATCATCCTAATGTAGGAAACCCACAATGGTTTCAATAAAGATTTAATAGCATATACAGAAAAGAAATCAAATGCAATAATTTTAACAAGTAACTATATAAATGAGGACATAAAAGAAGGGGTCGCAATTATCATAAAGATTAAAAACAATTTAGTGGGAAAAGTTTAAAGGAAAAATAAAGTTAGAATGCTTCATATTAAAATAAATAAAATTATTTTTTTTTTTTATTTTGACTTTATTTAAAGAGGGTAACTCAATTAACTAAGAACTAATCTACCTTGAGGCCCTCATTCAAAGGAATTTACTTATTTGTACTGCATCTCTGAAGCCACTCTATTTACTGGGTTTGGAAAAAGGAAATAGAATGGGCATTTTTAATCTCAACTGGAATACTATTCCAGAGCAAAGTTCCAGAGTATTGGAAACTTTTTTTTAAATAATTCCTTATTTGGTTTATGAATTTTGTAATGTTTGGTAGACATTGATCACTGGTGGGGAGTATTTCCAGGTAGCCTATACTTGAATAGTGATTGTAAATATTCAGGAGCACTATTATTGCCTATCCTATACATTAATTTGGCTTTTCTCAAACAGATTTGGTCTTTAATAGGTAATATTTTTAACTTGCCAGCTAAATTTTCCTTGCTTTCTTTCTGGATTGACATTAACTCAAAAGCTCTTTTTTGAAGGTGTGCCAGCTTAGCTAAGTTTTTATCATTTGAATTACCCCATACTGTATTACAGTAGTCTAAATAGGGTTGTATGTAACTGCTACAAAATAGTTTTCTGTGCTTTTCTGGGAGAAAGTGTCTTATCCTACTGAGAAGCCATTAACTTGAATTGACATTTTTACTTATATGTTATATATGTTCAGTCCATGATAGGTTATTATCTACCAAAACACCAAGTAGACTATAGTGACAGACCATTTGCAACCTTTTATCCTTCCATGTCAGACATAGTTCATCACTATCAAATTTTGTTCTTATGTTCCATGTTGAGATAAGTAATATTTTAGTTTTACCAGTATTAACCACCATGCCATTGCATGTGCACCAGTTGTCCAGTTTGTTTAGGGCATTCTTTAGAGAAATTTCAAGTTCATGTTTTGGATGTCTGACAATGTTGTGTCATCTGCATAGAGATCTGTAGATAATACTGAGTTCTTTAGTACAAGTGGTAGGTCATTAATAAATAACATAAACAGTAATGGACCCAGAATTGAGCCTTGTGATCCTCCACATCTAATTGTTCCAGGTTCAGACATAACATTATTTATATAAACATGTTGTGTTCTCTTACTTAAGAATGAAGTAAACCAAATAACTGTGTTTTCATCACATTAGTAGATTTTCAGTTTCTTCAAAAGGATTTCATGATCCACCATGTCAAAAGCTTTCCTGAAATCTACAAATACAGTACCTATTATTCTACCTTGGTCAAGTGTTTGAAACCATTTATCAGTTAGGGAGATCAAGGCAGTCTCACATGAATGTTTCTGTCTAAAGCCTGATTGATTAGGGTATAACAGAATGTGTTTGGTTAAATATTATATGAATGAATCATGGACATGCTTTTCAATCAATTTTGACAAGTTGGGTAGTATTGAGATTGGCCTAGTTATCAGGTCATCCTTAAGACCAGATTTTTAAATAGGAGTTATTTTTGCAGTTTTCCATATTGTGGGGACAGATGATGATGCAATACTTAAATTGATAATGAATGTTATGCTATCTACAATAGCAGAGGCAGAAGATTTAATGAGTAGTGGACCAATCTGATCAAGTCCTGTAGCTTTCTTTGTATCAAGTTTACTGAGACATTTTTTAACAAATATAATTAATGTATATTTTCCTGCCAATAAGTACAATAAAATGATTTTATAGAAAATCTTGATTAGCATGTTTTCAACAGAAAAATATTAGTGGGAGATTTTAACTGGGTGGGGAAAAATGTAGACAGGATAAGTGACTTAACATCCAATGATAAAATATTTATGAAAAGTATGCTCAGTTTTATAAATAAGCATAAATTGATTGATATTTATATTATATTATATTAAATCTACTGCACATGGAATACACCATTGAGCATAACAATGGACTTGCTAGCAGACTTGATAAGTTTTATGGAACATGTTTTAATAATAGTTTGTATGAAAATTCACAAATCTTAAATACTAAAATCTCAGATCATAAATTATTTAAAGTTTAAATTAGAACCAAAAATAGGACAAAATGGGGCAAAGGGGTGTGGAAACTAAATAAGTTATTAGAGGATAATTAACAACTTTGATAATAGAAGAAGGAAATATATTGAAACAGTGGGACATCTTTAAAAATAAAATTAAACAAATTGCTTTATGATTTTCAAAAGAATAAATGAATTAAGGAAAAAAGAAAAGGAAAAGATAATTTGGCAATTAAAAAAGAGAATGAAGAGAGGAAAGAAAAGACAATGAAAGAAAAATTAGAGAAAATAAGGGAAGAAGAAAGAAGGGACACAGAAGTAAGAGCAGGAAAATTGGGGAGGATAAGAATCTACATGTAAATGTAATAAAGGATGAAAATAATGTTAAAGTAACTGATATAGACAAGATTATGAATTAAAAAAAGTTATTATAGTGAATTGTATAAAACTCAGAATATAAAGAAGAACAAATAGATATGTAGTTAAAGGATGGTAAATGCGAAAAAAAAATAAATCAAAACATGGGGGGGGCATCTATCTGGTGCCCCGCCCTCCCCGAACACTATAAAGGTTAAGACAATATATCATTGTCATTTGTTATCCATACTTTGTTAAATCACTAATGAGAGGCATAACTATGAAAGGAGTATATTTCTGAAAATGCAGAAGTAACTGCTTAGGATATACAAGGGTTTCCAAACTGAGAAGTCAGTACGCATAGAGCTGTGGTCGTGCGACTGGCGCCGGCTGCTTCCATAATAACCCTATTTATTGCAAATAATACATGTGCGCCTTTTACCTTATATGAACTGTATCGCCGTTTTCTGTAACATAAAGCTCTTTATTTTAAACAGAACAACCTTTCGTAGTGAATTCAACAAATTGACGCGGGTAGTTTACTTCTGCCGCTTTGGTTAGATTGACGTCATAGTAACTGACTGGTTATTGTAAGGATTACTGATTAAACCTATATGTAGATTACCTTTAGATAACCAATCGGGCAAATCTAATATCTGTACCAAACGCCGTATTTACTAAATTCTTAATCAACGAGTCCACACTCTTGTTTAGCCAATACGAAAACTGGTTTACATATAAAACATTGTATTTATTCCATTTAATAACGTTCTTAAGAATGGAGAGTATTTTCCTGGAAATAAAACAAGTATAGCAGATTCCAAACAATAACATTTTTTTGCTTCACTTAGATCAGGAAGTTTGACGAATATGAAGCCTTAGTAGATCTGGATCACTTTCTTGTCATCTGCCAATTAGCAAAGACGCAGCAGCACTGATAATAATAATAATAATAATAATAATAATAATAATAATAATAATAATAATAATAATAATAATAATAATAATAATAATAATAATAATAATAATAATAATAATAATAATAATAATAATAATAATAATAATAATAATAATAATAATAATAATAATAATAATAATAATAATAATAATAATAATAAATAAATAATAATAATAATAATAATAATAATAATAATAATAATAATAATAATAATAATAATAATAATGAATAAGTAAAAGCAAACTACAAGACAATAGCACACACATTTTTAACTGGATATCAAAACAAGATCAGGATATGAAACAATACCCTATCTGCTGGGGTCAGCACACTGAAATAATACATATCTTTACAATTAAAGATTTGCACTCGGAAATGTTGTATGCCTTATCATAAAAAATATATATTTTTATTTCAGGCATCTAGAAAAATTAGACATTTCTTGAGATAATTTAATATTTAAATTTAAGCTTATAATTAGAATTGGGTTTGGGATATTCACTTGACACTGATCTTTTTTATATATTTTCACTTCAGATTAATAAAATGATAAAACAGTTTTATAAATTTTATTATAAAAAAATAGAACTTTTTTCTTATTGTGTTTCACTATAGTTGTAACCATTCCTGTGCTGGAATGCCTGTTTTCATATAACAAATATTATAGACAGTAATTAAATAGTAGTAATAGATAGCAGCACTAGTGGACCTGGATACATCCACCGAGACATAACTTACTTAGATCAAGTAATAGTGTTTGAATTTTCTGCATGAATTCTGTAGAAAATCAATTTTACTTATGGTACTCAAATTAGCACGAAAATTTACCACCATCCTCATTTATGGAAACATTTTGGTGGCAAACCATTGTATCTAACAAAAAGCATGTTGTTTTGATCTAAACACTATTATCACATGATCAAGACAAGGTGAGCACACACCTGGAATTGACACTTAAATAAGCAATTTTCCACTGCCAATCTATGTTTGTATCCTTATATCATTTCACTCAAATACACCTGTGATAGCTTTTTTGTAGAATGTATCATACTTTCAATGTTAAACTTACAAAGTATCCATCTGAAGTCAATAGCCTATGCCATCTTTGGTCGATGTACAATGCACTGCTTTTACATGCTGTTGGTTAGTTGACATTATATACTAAGGAAGCAATTCATGAAATCTAATAGAAGTCACTAGGATGAAGCACTGAAATATCTATTTGATCCACCAAGGTGTAGAAAAGGTTACAATATCGGAGCCTAATGGCTTGCAAAGATGCTGTCCCATGAGCAAATCTGAGTGTGACCAATTTGGGGTCATACTCCGGTGAGCTGTGAACTAACCAATGGAAATGCAGTTTTCAGAAATCTAAAAGTGTATCAAATTCTCTGGCACACATTGATGCTCTTCAGATAATACTGATCAGTCTCCTAAACATGCAGATTTAAGATTACAGCTGATTGATTGATAAAATTTGATCATTATACCAAGGACAGTGGAGATCCAATTTTAATCAGATTGTGTTTTGGTTAAATGACAAATTCAAAGGCAAAGGCTACTTTTTCACATGAAACAACACATAGCATGGACCCTGTAAGTATTTAGATTCACTAACACAAAAAGATTCACTAACACGCATTCATTGTTTAAATACTGACAAGAGAGCAAACAGTTTCTCGTTCACATAGTAACAGATACCTGCTTCTTCCATAATGTGTGTGTGTGTGTGTGTGTGTGTGACTATCTATTTTGATATACTGGTGATGATCAATATATACATTTTGTTCTTTGAATAACCTAAATTCAACATAGACAGATATTTGTTTGCTACAATACACTAGGAGTTTTTAAACGATTCAATATTCTAGTTTGTTGATATGTCTGCTTTGTAAATTTGCTGTAAAGATTCATATTCTTTAAAAGAGAATGTTAATGCAATGTGAAACTAATTATCATAGGACACATTTATTCCAGTAGCACTTGCAACCAACACAATTATTATTATGTAGCCTATATTAAGGACTTAATACTTTTTTTTGTAAATAGTTTATGCCAAGAACACAGCTACAACCACTATGGTTCAAGAAGCAAATAGTCCTCAAAACAAGAAAAGTATATTATTAATTTTGGTTTACACTATACATAAATAATTGTATTATTCACTTTATAAGCTGCTATAAGGGACATTAGAAAATAAACTATAAAAAAAAATTACAAGTTATGTAGAATAGGTGTTAGAATTCATGAAACTTTGTGTTCTGAGAGTAAAATTAACTGCAACGGTGAACTGGATGAGGCAATGGTTAATATTGACAAACTACCATTTTATAAGCAAAGATTCATTACTAAATATTTTCATTTACTTTGCGTGTCAAACAAGAACTGTTATACTCACCATGATCACACATGGCAGTTGTAATGACATATTGTTATCATAGATTATTCTCTGTAAAACTTCTATATTAACAAAAAGAAACGAACAAAAATAAATATTTATAGTTATTATGTGGACTAAGGGGCAACAAGTCTTCTTGACAAATTCAGTCCCTAGAGCACCTGGACTAACTCAGCGAATATGTTGAAGCAAATACCCCCAAAATTTATACAGCAATCATATCTCAACTGGCTAATGACTTATGCAAACTCATTTCAGCAAATTATTTATAAAATTCCCCACCCCTGATCCGATCAGTTATGACTAAAGTGCATTTATATTTGAAAAAATCAGCAAAATTCAAGGGCTTTTCTAGGTCAGAAGTAAACTTTTATTTCTCCCAGCATTTTCACCAATTTCTATATATCATGGGAACCCTGTAATTCCTAATATTCAACATTTTCTATAAAACTGAATAAATTTGTGTAAAAAGTATTACTTCCCTACAAAGTTTAATAGGAAAGTTGCCTAATAGATTTGCTAAATCCTTCAATTGCAGTATAATCATTTCCCAAGAAAGCTCAATAGTAATGCTTAATATTTCCTCTTTGCTCAGTACTCCAAAAGCTAATGTATTTACTCTCATGGTGATGATCGTTATTATATTGTTGTTGTTGTTGTTGTTGGGCTTAACACCATTTTTCAGCAAACGACAGGCTATACATGGCGGCCAGTATTAATGGTAGAGGAAAGAAACCGGGAAATTCCCAGAAAGAACCACCGACCCACGAGAAACTACTGGCAAGCTTTCTCACATATCCACATTCGCCGAATCCTAGACTTGAACCCACACAGACAGAGGTAAGATGGCAGTGTTCCGTAACGGAAAGCGTTATTATGAAGGCATACAACAAATCTTGATGATACTAAAGAAGCTAAAATCAATGCACAGTTACATGTTTTTATGCTTCTGTGATCACGCTAAGATTATGCATTGAACTCTGTATCTCAGATGACTATGTTACAGTCACACACTGAACTATGTAACTCAGATCATCATGTTATGGTTATGCACTGAACTCAGTATCTTAGACGATTGTGTTAAGATTATGCATTGAACTCATAATTTGAGATGACTTTGCTCTCATGCAATGAACTCTGCATCTCAGATGATTGTGTTAAGATTATATACTGAATTCTTTATCTCAGACGATTGTGTTACTGTCATGCACTGAACTCTGTATCAGATGAATGTGTTACTGTCATGCACTAAATGCTGAATTTCAAACAATTCTTAAAGTTATGCAATGAACTCAATCTCAGACAATTGTTCTGTCATGCAGTGAACTCTGTATCTCAGACACTACTGTACATACATTTACTGGCAGTAAGGCCCTTCATTACCATATGGCTCCTTTTATAAGGCAGGTATGTCATAGACCTAATTTCATTAAGTGGTAGCCAACTCATCTACCATGTACATTTATTGCTACCTTTAGAAATGGTAGCTGTAATAATTTTGATGACAGACAGCAAATCTGTATCAATATCAAGGGAACTCAAGATAGTACATTTACACATCAAATTTGATCAACCTGTTAGCTATTTTGTAGAATCGTTACAAAATTCTTCTCTACTTTTAGCAGCAGCAGCCATATTTGATGTCAGATTTGCATAATTTTAATAAACTTAAAATCCTTCCAGTCCACTTTTTGTAAAAGTAGGACAAATCTTGTTGAGTAGTTTTGGAGAAGTCATTTCAAGAACTGGTCATATTTAGTGATGGTTGCCAGTGCCATCTTAGGACGTAGTCACACTGGGCAGTTGCCCTGGGCCTCATCTTTCTAGGGGCATCATGCTGCCCATATTGTTAATTAATAGTAGGGCCGGTAGGGATCCCCAGAGCCTACAATGTTGTTAAGACAGCACTGATGGCAGCCATATTTAGTAATGGCAGCCATACATAATGATGAATTAGCATTATTTTGTATAAGTTTGAAAGCCACAATTACCGATAAATTTATCAAATTTCTACTCAAGTTTCTCATGTCATTTACATTTATGATATACTTTTAGTAATGTTGTCCAAATTTGACGATTGTTAGGCATAATTTTAACAAGTTTGAGAGCCATGATACTTTTCGTAAAGTTTGGTCATATTGTTATGTACTGTATATGTAATTTAATTATTTGTTTGTTAGTTTTAATTTTTATTAAATTTTATTTCATTGAATGTTATTGTAATTAGAACTTTGTCTAATGGATTTGATATGTATTTTTAGAAATTCAGTTCAGTTCTGTTTGACCTGAAAAAATCTGTAGTAGAAACACTAGTTGCTGACCTTGATTGAGAACTAGTAAGGTTCGTAGAAAAAAACTGGGTTATTTTTAATTTCTTTTTTCAGAGTAAGAACCATTGATTTCAGTTAAGGCTATACTGATTATGTGATGTTAGGCGTGTAACCAATTTATACGTTGTTCATGTGACCCTCATATGGGAATCTGTTTTGTGTCTTAACTTACTGTATAACCGTTAGCTTCATAAGAATTATCCAATTGGGTTCTAAATCTTTGACACCTAAAGGTATTTTGTTGTGACCAGTGTGAGTAAATTTTATTTTATGGAATTAGTGATTAATATACCAGGAGAAATATACAAGTTGTCATACAGTATTCTTGGACAGATATTTATTAAAATTATTCGGAATTCAAAAGCTGGATTATTTTCTGTCATTCAACAAGGAACTTCGCACAACAACACTTTGAAGGTTATGACATATGTAATTGCCTTCCATCTTATACTTTCAATTGGACTCTAATACATATTCATTTAGGACTTTTCATTAATAGGACTTCCAGTTTTTAATTCTTGGATTTTGTTTGGATTTGATTCGAAAACTGTAAAGTTCTTTTTCTCATTTTTACCATGGTTTTCTTTGGAAATAAATTATTTACTAAAGTTTACAAAGCTTCTTGTCTTCATTCTTTTCTTGTTACATTTTGTACAAGCCTAGAAACGTAACAATATCATGTCCACAACTATTAAATGAAGTTTCATCTTTCAACCATTTTTATAAAATGGCCATCTTATATGTCAGATCAGCATCATTTGTATAAAATCTAAAGCCCTCTATTCCACGATGCTTGCTGTCAACTTTGGAGGAATTCTAAAGAGTGTTATTTTTATTTTTATGAACAAGTCATTTAAAGATTTTCTAATTTTAGTAATGTGTCCATATTTGATGCTGAACAAGAATCCTTTGTACAATTACAGTTTTGGAGAAATTATCATATTTAATAAACAAAATGGCCATATCTGAAGGTAAATCAGCATGTTCTGACCACTTTAAAGACTTTTATGCCAGGATGCTTTTCATCATGCTTGGTTAAATTCTATCCAACAGTTTTGGAGGGGTCATTTAAAGGTTTAGCTATTTTTGGTAACATGTGGCCATATTTGATGCCTGATCAGTATCATTTACACTTACAATATTACCATTCAGCTGCAATAACTCCAAGGTTAAGGCAATGTTTTCATGACCAAAAGGGTATGCGTTTGATTCCCACCACTGAATTGGCCCTGACTGACTACTGTAGTATCTTTGGGCATGGCATGTCACTCTTCTACCTTTGGGATGGCAGAACTACCTGGTTCAATTGTGTAAGATGCCAAATCAATCCATGTTGTTCCCCTCTTGAACACATATTGAACAACTATACCAAATTTAAATGACTGGCTGGAGTTCCAGTTACACGGTGTTAATGTACTACCCCTCAATAAGAAAATGGCAAACCTTGTGCATGAGAAAGATTGTGAAATTACAGGCTAATTTCTTCAGCAGGGGGTGGGGCAAATGAACTAAAATTCTACAGATGTATTAAAATAAGCTGAACTGTATCAAACAAGACCCTATTATACCTTCACCTGTTTAAGTTTACTGGTCAGTGCAGGGACAAGAGTTAGGGCAATCCTAACATTTGTTGTTTTCTATAATCATTGAATGTCACAATTTTCTGACTTTTAGTTTAAACTTCTATATTATCCTAACATGAATTGAAAATATGGGATCAATACAAAGGCACACAGAGACAAGCTGAGAGATGAATTTGTGTAAAAAAGCAAGATGTGGCTACTGGCCAAAGCCTTCAAGGACACAATGAAAACAAAAACTTTCACTCTTGCTTTGTTTATTTCAACGATGGCTGAGACAAATATATGCCTATTTACAAATATGATAAAGCAACCACACATTTGATAGCATACCAGCATTTATGAAACAGAGATCAAAATATATACTATTTGAACAAATATCTGTTTGATGAATGTGTGCAAACAGTTGTCTTTCCATTACAACCTTAACTTGAAAGACTTAATGTTAAATGCTGTAGATGATGAAAATAAACAACAACTATACCAATATGTGACTGGCCAATTACAAAAGTTAAAAATTTTTATAACTTTTTTTAAAAAGATTTATTTCCCTTTAACAAGGGAATTAAGTCTACCACTTCCTTCCTTCAGTCAAATAAACACATACTATACTTTCATGGCTTCATCGTCTTTTTAAATCTAATTTTGGTTAAGGTTTAAACCATTATACAATCTACCATTCTGATAGCCTTAAAGCAAGTAATGAATCACTTTCTCAAAAATTTGACTACAAAATTTATTGTTCCCACCCCTGTGTCATTTCCAATTTTGGTTACTAATTTGAAAATTCTGCTTCCAGTAGTTTATTGGCAAATATAATAAACCAGTTACAGACTTGACTCTTAATGAGCATTTAAATAATATTTACAACTAGTCACTCTTTGTATTTGACAAAACAAAAATACATTGCTATTTTTTTTATAAAAAAAAGGTCAAGCAGTATAAAATGGTATTAGTGAATATTTAAAAATGCTTCTTGGCAAATTTTGATATAATGATTCAAATACTTCTTATTTAACACTAATTACTGTCAATATTTTGAGCTATTCACTTGGTGTGAAAAATGATTCAACAAGGCATAACCAGCCAGGTGACAAACCCAGTGTGAACTTCCATGCATTACATGGTACTAAGCTAAGTTAAACAATGAGCAATCTCTCTAAAAATACGATATATTATCATCAAATGAACAAATCTGCTTTCACAGCTTGTGCCTTAAATAACAATCACAATCAAAATTGAACTTACAGATGAACATGAGAAGTCACTGGTGCTCACTTAAATTAATTCCCTCTTTAATTATATCCCATTAACTGTCAACATAACAAACAAATCGAAGAAGTTAAATCTTTAAAAACTTGCTTTGTCTTCCAAATATGAACCATTATTTGACTTGTAAATTTTTTTTTCAAAATAAAAGATTTGGCAATATAAATTTGTCATAAAAGTATTTAAACCTGGATACTGAATCTAAACAAGAAAACAATTACCATAACAGTACCATACTATTGTCAAAATTTTTAACAAATGCTAAAATACATCTCACACAATTACAAACAAATAAAAAGCACAGACATACCTAATATTTTGTATTTTAAGGCCCTATTCTATGTAAAATGAAGCTACTTTGCCTTCTGCCACATAATTTCTGAAAAAACCGTACCCATAACTGTTATAAAATGCTTGTAAAGATTTCAAATAAAACAATGCATGAGATAATTAATACAAACATCTATACAACAGGCTTTTAGTGGATTTGGTTGTGTTTAAAAAAAAGATAGTGGCAAAACAATAATTTTTGGCAAAATTTGTCTCAATCCCTGGCCAAGCCCCATATAAATGGCATCACAGTGCAAATGATGAATTACTTACAAAGTAGGTGTGTCTCATGGAAAATATAAATATGTATATAGCAAATGATTAAATGACAAATCAAAATGGAGAATGACATGTATAACACAACCATACCTGATTAAAAATGACTGTTGAATTACAAATTAAACAATAGCAAAAGATTTTTACATTCAAGACTGCTTAAATAAATCAGAATATAAGTAAATGTAATCATTATTACATATAATAAACTTAAAAATAAAACTGCATTTCTCAAGGAAGGACACAACTGCCAATTAATAAAATACTGATCACAAATCTGAACAAGCAGATAGTGCAGTCTAGGCATATCTGTATGTAATAAAGAGAATAACAAAAATGCAAACAAAACAAAGATATGCATACTCACAAACTATGACACATGGGAAACATTTTTGTTGTTGTTTTTAAATGAAAAAGAACCCAACATAAACCCACTGATCTATAGCAATGGAACTATTTACAACCAAATTTTGTCACAACCTGGTTAAGTTATAGGTAGGTTTTAATATAAGGAGCTATTCTTGAAATTTCTGAGTTAAATTACAAAATATGTTTCAAGACTTTGACCACCATTGTGTTAAGTTTACTCTTTAAACACCTGACAGCTTCAAAAGTCAGAGTCAAGCAATCTACATTTAGAATTCAGCATTTTCATGCTGAAAAAAAGCATAATTTTAGATATGTTGTGTAAAAATTTGTCTTTGTTTAATGAAACTGTATCCATGCATATTTAATGCATTTATAATATTTCTGGTACAACAGAAAGAACAAACCAATTAGCAAAATGCATTTTAAATCCAAATGATCTGTAACGTATTGTAAAGTAAGAAATCATTATCTTCCTGTTATCAAAATGTAAAATTGTACATCATTTGCCTATCCATGATATACACCTAACTGGAAGAAGCGCAGACACATATTCTGTGACTCCAACTACATATGGTTTCTGGTTTTGTGGGTTGAATGCCACATTTCAGCACATGATACACCATACATGGAGGCCATTATAGAACTGGTACAGCAAGAATCTAGGAACTCTCCAGAAATCCCAGAGATCCATGGGGAGTTATTGTACATACATTTCCCACATACCATTGCTGACTGGGACCCTCAGGCTCTAACTCATGCAGACAGAGGTGAGATGTCAGTGACCATTAAGCGAATTGTGGCAATGGGGATTAAAGTCAACTCTGTTTTGTTTCTTATTTTACATGTAAAACAAATACCCTCTGTGGATACCAAAGGGTGATAACCATCATAGTATCTAACTTCTTCCATAAAGAATATTTCTGCATGAATCAAAACAGAAAAGCAATTTGTAGGTAGATGGGGATTTTTTTCACACAAGACGAGAATCTTAAAGATGTCTACCTCAAATTCCAGATGATCCATATTTGTTCTGGTTCAAGATCATATCTAACTTTTACTATACTCATCAATAAACATAAAGCCTTTCTCATCTTTTCATATTATGATTATGATAATAATAATTAAATATATAATTAAATCCATTAAGATATGAAGTCAACTTATGCCAGGTCTTAAATTTGTAATTTCATACTGTTCTGTGCATTAGACAGATTGTTGGTTTTCTTGTAGAATACATTAATTCCTATACAGTTTTCAAATTCACCCAATTCATTATTTAAGAGCAGAAAGCTGTACTTGCTATATCACTTTGATCTCCTATATCTCCAAAATTTCCAAGCACTATATTATCTAGCTGAAATTAATGTAATGATGCAACTATGGAGTTGTTAGCAGCAAACCTCTTTAACTAATCCAAGCTGAATGCACATTATACACTTGGTAAATTCTGTGACAGTTAAACATTTTCTGCAAAAGGAACCTTAGAGAAAAGAGATGCATTACATCTGGAAATTATATTCAAAAAACTTCCTTAACTGATGGTCATCAATGAAATTGCATCTTTTATGTAGAGAAATTATATTTTGTACACTTTAACTATTTTCTGTTTCCCAAAGAAATCTGAAATGTAACTAAAATCACAGCAAAATATTATCTCTTTGTTTAATTCAAATAGACAGTGAGCATATTTAAAATGAAATAGAAACACATAATATATTTTTGTGACGCGACAATTCACAAACTTAGTGAAATTCTTTGGTAAAGAACATTACCTACATCTCTTCTTTCATCTATCTTGTTTCTTTAATTATTTTGTCTTGGATTAAAACATCATTACCTGACCAAGTTTTCACCATGAAATCAGAAGTGAACATAGATTAAAATATTATATCATGTAATTTACACAGGTTATGTGGAACAGTTACCTCTTTGCAAATATACTAGTGCATATGATTGGTCCAAAAGATGGTCAATAAATAAAAAGCAATACCTGAATTTTCTTATCTTTGGCATATGGCATTATAAGTATCTAAATTATACCACCCTCCAACTTTGTGATCTGCACACCTTTCAAGGAAAATCACATGGAGAAAGCTTGTAAATTTTGTACATTACTGCATCAATATAATCAACAAAAGAAACCATTCAGGAAATTTGTAGTGCCAAAAAATGCTTGTTATCACAAACAGGGAGAGTTCAGCAGTGATGTTTATGGGTTGTAACTGGCATACCAAATGACTTTAAGATAAAATGACTGACAAATCAACCTTCTATCTACCAGGAAATAAATGCACATGACAACATGGATATCCTTGCAAAAAGTAAAAAAATAAAAAAACTGAGACCAATTTAAACAATGATAATTATACTATAAGTAAAAAAACTGGATTAGTGTTAATGTTATGTTATAGTGTTTAGAATTACCGCAGAACCCATATATCTAAGTAAAGAATGTGAAAAAATTATGGCATCAAAATCATAGTAAGTAAGGGCTGTTCCATTTAAACATTCATCATGGTACCCAGGAAAGGCCAATTTTTTAAAAATATATGCCAGGGTACTTTGATTTTACAGAGTTTATGTTAGAATGATATAAAAATTCTAAATTGCATCTGTTGGTGCGTACCTCATATTACAAGTGCCTACCCTTGGTCACGGGTGTTTTTAAGTGGAACAGCCCTTGTATACATATGCATACCAAATTTTATTTATACACCTTAAGTGGCATGTAATTACCCATGCCAACATTATATTTGATAAAACAAGTACAATTCCTAAAAGTTAAAAAATCTAATTATACCATCTACATAAAAATACAAATAAGCCCAAATAATTTGTCTTTGTCTACTTTAAGTGGCCTTTGCTTATTTATATTTACATGTTTTATCCTCCAAAATTGCAATAAAAAAAGTAATGGCCTAAAATTGTGATACGGTCATTTCCATATGGACAAAATGTGCAACTCAAAATTACCTGTACTGATTGTTGCCAAAAAGCTTCTTGGGACAGTCAGACAGGACTAAACCATGATGGGGTATTAAATGATGGACAAGTAATAACAAATATAAATATCTACAGAGTTAGTATAACAACTAAGGAGGTTTTCAAATTTACTGAGTCCTACCACTGAAGAAGTAACTAAACATCTGATCACAAAGAGTTAGCAGTATGATTCTTCTGTGTAACTGAGATAACTTTTAAACAGTTGTTGAATCAATTATCAATCAGAACAAAGACAATTTATTTACACTTGAGAACCATATTGTGACACAAGAATCCTGAATTAACTTAAATATGCTATGGACATCATTAAAATCAATACATACATTATTTCCTAAAATGTTTGAGCATCGTTGACTTGTTAATTTTTTACCAATGTGTTTTATCAAATTATATTTTTAATAAATTGTACATACAAAAATGATCAAACACACTCACAGAAAACTTCATACAACCAAACATAATACAACTTGCTCCTTTTGGAGAACATAAATTAAAATTTAAAACCAATGGACTCCTACATTAAAATTCACCAGAGTATTTAACAACGTTCTGGTTCATATGCTATGTCTACATGGTAGCTTGTTCTAAGTTCTAAAATATCTGTAAATGTTAATGTCCATTTTGATTAGTCAATCTATAATATAGGCTACAAAAATAAAATGTGCAAAGTAACTCTTCCAAGAAACTATTTATAATTACCTCTATTTTCCACTGCTGGTGGCTATTTAAATACATGTACCAGATGTTTTCAGTTTGAGCTGGAGTAATACTTCAGCAAGGATACTTACCTTTCCTGTCATGTGAGAGAGCTTAATAAAAGAAACATAATTTACAATGAAAATCTCCAGTTTCTGGTCATGACATTAGAACCAAATGAACCATCAAAATGGAAGAGAAAACAGTTGACCAAAGAGTCACTCACCTTGCAAGTGAAGGCCAAGGCTACCAGGAAGCACATCTAGTATGAAAGCAGCTTCAGTGACATTCTGGTCAATTGTCAAATTTAGAAGAACTGAACCATGGATGAAACCAAGACAGATTCCATCTGAGGAAGAATGTGAAAGACTGGGACCAATTCAGATCAAAGTCAGAGAGATTTTTATCTTGGCCTACATCCACTTTCACATGTCTGAAGGTGTTTAAATCATAAAGTACCAGCCTTTATTCATAATTGATGCCAAATTTTTCTTATTGAAGAACCACAGAAAAAAAATATGGCTTGTAAAATTGAGGCCCACAAAGGAACGATGTCATTGTCGCTGCACCAGCAAAAAAAAACAAGCCACTATTCCCCATACATGTTCAAAGTGGTGGGCTTTCTAGCATGTGAAATCCTCTTCATGAAAACTGAACTCCATTCGATATATGCAGAGATTCCCTGGCAAAAATGAGTTATGAAGGACAAATCTATCCAGATGGTTGGATGACATTTAATCTTGGCTGTGTAGAAATGTTGGCAGCCATGTCGATCTTCCAGGGAATGTTTATAGATAGATCAACTAAACCGTTGACCCAGGACCTGTATCATATGATGGGGATGATTAGAACCATATTGATGGTTTAATCTTATCCTTTGAAATAACTCCAAAATCAAAACACTTTGTGGGAAGTTATATCACTATATTCCATCCCAAATGAACATATCTACTACCCAAGTTTCTGGATCTGGTAATGGTAACCACCTTGTTAGTAGTTGGTTTGCTGGGTTTACTGCCATTATTCATTGCAGTATATTTGATGGAGAAAAAACCTGAGAAGATTCACCAACTACTACTGGCAAACTTTCTCACATACCTACACTGGCAGAATATGAGACTTAAACCCATGCAGACAGAGGTGAGATGTCAGGAATATGTAAAGGTGAATGCCTCAGACCACTCACCTGAGTCCCCAGTTCCATATGATTGTAAAAAAAAAAATGAAAGAGTGCATATTTTTGATGGAAAATTGATGGGTGGATTGGTCTCACACTATTAGTGGAAGTAATTAAGCACCATCATGATGACAACTTTCTTGCAAGGAAGACTCTGCCTGGAATGAAAGGTTTTGATTATGGCTTTCAATTTTAGGAGCTTAATGTGAAAGGCCCTCTCCTCCAGATCTCAGTTAACACAAAGTTGTTGTTGTTGGGCTTAACGCCATTTTTCAGCACACATTAGGCTATTCATGGCGGCAAGTATCAATGGTGGAGGAAGATGCCGGGAAATCACCGGAAAGAACCACCGACCCATGAGAAGCTACTGGCAAGCTTTCTCACATATCCACATTCACCGAATCCTAGTCTCAAACCCATGCAGAGGTGAGATGGCAGTGGTCTGTAACGGACAGCGCTTTAGACCACTCGGCCAAAGAAATGGTGGGCACCCAAAACATGCATCCTGGCATCTATACTGACTCCTGGTTATTGAGTCTCCAAAGGAATTTCTGCAACACCCATTCTCAGTTCTGTCAATAATGCAGGACATGTTTCTTGGGACAAGGACATGGTGAACTAGGTGACCAAAAAAGGACTGCCACTCCTTTAAATATTCCATTGTAAAAGGATAAAGAGTTAGTGAAGCTGATGGTCTGCAGCTATACTTAGAAATCCCAGAAGTTGCAAATGTCTCATCCCTATAAATTAACATTACTAACAGAACATCTCAGAGAATTTGACAGTGCTGCAATGCACTCAGGGTCAAGTCTGTATAAATTGAGACAAGTCAGAAACATATTGATGAATGAAATGCATGGAAGGGAAGAGATCTGACTTCTTCCATTTCACAAGACAATCCAGCTGAGAGAGGAGAATAAGTAAATAAAGAATGAGGAAATAGAGAATGAGCTAATAATGTTTTTCATATCTTGATTCTGAATCAAACTTACCATGCATTTATCTAACTTGTTGTCCAAGCATGTTACAGTTACTCTAGTTACAACTGACCCGAAATGAATGACATTCAAGTCCACTGTCTTGATGACTCCAAAGAAGAGTGCAGAAAACTCTATGCACAAAAGACTCACAAACACTCTGGCCCTGCCATGTGAATGTGGGGGCATTTACACCCACTGTGCTAACAAAAATAGCTTGCTCACCTGTCTTGCCCATGCCAGGAATTGAAAGGCAAGAGGATAGGTGAGAAATAAAATTCCCTGAAGCCATCATTTATAACATGGTATATTGGATCAGTTTCCTCAAAGGAGATTCAAGACAGGAACAAAAACATGGTTACAAAATGCATCCCAGTTGTTTTGAAGTGATGGTCACAAATGGCAAAGTCCATGAAATCCTGACATTTAATGAGTCCATATAAGTATCCCAGCTATACTGGCAACCGACTGGAGTATGGTTTTAGACTCTGGACTTCAATATCTAATGACTTCAGCTATCTCTGCCAATTAGTGGGCCAAGTGTGCTTCTGACCCAATCTAATTAAAATCAGATCTCCACAGACCTATGTGATGATCTGACATTGACCTCTCAGGGATCATGGACTGGTGACCTTTGAATTAACCAATGAAAATGTAGCTTTCACAAATCTGAAAGTGAATCAAATCATTTGGCACACATTAATTCTCCTCAGCCATTCTGCTTAGTCTCCAAACACTAAAGTATAAACCTTCATCTGACTGGCTGGTAAAATTAGCAATGTGGTAATAACATGGGTTACCAGAACATGACCCCTATGTGGTCGATGTCCGATCTTCATGTAGGACAGTGGAGATAATATTTTAAACAAATTGCTTTTGATAAACATGCATTAGGGCTGCATAAAGCACATTTAGTGTAGGCATGGCTCCTTTCACGAGTGTCCCAGACACATTCATCTTTACACACTTGATGCATCTGGTCACTTATGCATAACTATAATGACTTTAACTACTAAATGCAATGAACAGCAAAAAGGTGCAAATTGTACATGAATTAAAAAACCAAAGCTGAAAATTGTTAAATCAGAATCAAAACTGAACAATGCCTAAATATACATATTATTATAAAATGTAAATAACAAACATAAAAATGGCATGGCTGGTTAAGCCCCCAGAGTAAAAATATACAAACTTACTGGTGAAAAATAAACAAAACAATTCTGTGAAAATGATTAAAACATATAATTCAATAAAACACAACCAATTGTACTGACAGATTGCTTACATTTTCAAGAAAAATGAAAAAGATTTTGCGAGAAATACTAATACAAAGTTGCTTGCATTAAGCAAAAGGTTAAATTTATCAACATTTTATACATGGGCAGCCACCTAGCTATGGAAAGTAATCATAATAGCATCTTGATAATTTAAAAGTATTTTTGTAGCTTACAGGACATACATGTGGGAAAGAATACGTTTTGAGTCTCTCCATGACAGCAGGATTCAGGATGCAGCAGAAGTTAATTCCTATCATCAATGTGTTCAGGTTCTGTACCTTACTGAGAAAGGAAATAACAGTGCTTACTTAACTCCACTATATGTTGTATCTTTCAAACTGGTCATGTTCAAACAATGAGATCATCCTTTGCAGTATTTTCTTGTGCATTAGTTTTTTTTATGACTGATCAACTAAGCAATCAATCCCTGTATCCCAGTGCTGGTAACAAATGCTGAGGCATAGCCCCAGTCTGTTTTCCATAGACTTTGCCCTTAATTTCAATTCTATTCAATTCTACAACCCCCAAATATTATATCAGACCACTAGTTATCATCATCTTCAATGACTTCTTAAAATACAATGTATACAGTGTGAAAAAATAAGATCTTAAAATGATGAATTGCTGCTATTTGTAACAGACATCCAAATATTAACATAAAAAATTCTCAGATAAAAGACTGTCTTCATTTCTCCTAAACTGGTCATTATGCCAATTTATTATGTCAAAGCAGTATTACCCTGTGGTAGGTATGGTAGGCACTGAATGGGAATGTTCTGAGTTTAAATCCCACTCTGACCATTGCTGTCATGCCACCAAGCATGACACTTAATCTTGCTTCTTCCAGGTATAGAAAATATATATTGGTTACCAGCATAGTCTTCCTATTTAATCCACAATGGACTGCTATCCAATCCATGTAATACATAATAAGCTCTGATTTTATTAGCTACTAGAAGACTTTGCCAGATTTAGGCTAAATGCTCATTGCTATGAGCTTAAATATGTTGAGCCAAAACATTACACAATCTTTTGTTTCCATGCTATTCATGAATATCAGCTCTTGCATTGTTCACCTGTAAATTAAAATTTGGCACAGAGAAGAAAATTATGGTCATCATATATTAGTAATCTTGTCTTTAAGATGTTCGAGTTTAAGAGCGTGAGCCTGTTCCAATAGGGTGCTTAGAGTCTTTTTTACACGTAACATTGGCAGCCGAGCTTTTGGGTTCTGGTTCCAACACTCTCTTATAACTCGTGACAACTGGTTCAAAATCTGAAAAGAAATGAAATATGAACTATGCATTATGCATACAAACATAAATGCATTACATTTACTTGTTTGTTGTATATTTTCTGACCCCCAAAATGAAACAGTGGGTCTTAGGATTGGAAGTGCATGTTTTTGTGTTGTAAACAGACTTTCGAGTTTTAGCCAATTCACTAACCTTGGTAAGTTATGTATATAAATGATTTTATTATTTAAATAACAGAATAATGTTCATATATGGCTTTTTGCACTCCAACATCTGTTGAAACATTAAGATGGATTTCACATTATGTTTTGACAATCATTCATTTGAACATTCAGAATGGTTCCCTGATGTTCTGACGAACATTTGCATAACACTTAGAATGATACCCTGACTTTCTGAGAAGAATTTGTTAAATCATTTTGAAAATGGTTTCCATATGTTCTGAAAGACATTTCTTGAAACATTCATAATGGTTCTCCGATTGCCTAACAAACACATGTTGAAGCATACAAGAACTGGTACCTTACTGTTCCAATATTCAGAATGGTTGCCATATATTCCAACATGCATTTGTTGAAACATTCAGAATAGTTCCATTATATTCTAACATATTTTTTGAAACATTCAGAATGGTTCCATGATATTCTGAGATGCACTTGCTGAAATATTTAGAATGGTTCCCTTATGTTCTGACATGTATATGTTGACACATTTAGAATGGTTCCCTAATGTTCTGAAAAGCGTTTATGGAAACATTCTGGAAATGACTTCCTGATGTTCACAAAGATTTGTTTGAAATATTCATGTATGCATCCCATTATCATATGAAAGGTCAAGAAATGATACCCCCAATATTCTGACAAGCATCTGTGGAAACATCCAACTAATGCTTCACTGTTGTTCTAACATCTGAAATTAAGCAAACTTTGAAAATTTCCCACATTATCATGGTACACATCATAATGCTGTGACCACTAAAGAAATACTAAATCTGAAAATGAGTAATACCTTACACATTTCAATTATAAATTCAAAAATATTTAACAGATTGGCTTATCCAAAAAATAATGAATGGTTTATACTTATCAATATGACATAAATCCAACTCTTGAATTTGCAGATTTCATACTGACTGAACTCCATTAAATTTTAACTTGTGCTACAATACTTAAAGATACCACTCAAGAGATATGAAACACATTTGAACAGCAATAGGTATTAAGGTGCATCTGAAGGAAGCACAATGATGAGCATGTTGGTATATAATTCCATGCAAATTGTATGTATTGTGATTGAAACTTATCAATATGTGGTACTAGGAAAACAATATGTCTATAGCAGACAGCTGATCAAAATGGCTCCTTCCTTTCGAAGTGTGCTAGACATAGTCCAAACTACACCAATCTGAGCAGTTATTTAAAAAGGGAAAATTAATTTTACCCATTTAAACAATACTAGTTTTTGAGAATGCAATACCAACCATATTAATTTTTTTTTTAAAAAAGAGTTATCTGCTAGTTGTTCTCTAATTTACATCTTAAGTCCAGGACATGAAATGGACCAAGTGGAGTTAGCAGTCTTTTGAAAGATGCACATCTTAAGTGAAGCCAAGCTGTATATTCTCTAATCCAAACTGAATTCAACAATCATACACCAAAATAAAGGCAATTATTTTTTTACAACACCTAAGATACACAAAGTCCTTTTTAAATAACCATGATTACAGGCAATGAAAATATGGTAAATTCTTTTTTTTTTTTGCAAAGACTGTGCAAAGTACAAAAAAGGGAAAGCAAAACCAATGCTACAATCTTGTATCTTTACAAATGTAACAGTAATTGATTGGTAAAATGTTAAATTCGAGATCAGAACAATTTGCAAAAAAAAAAAAACAGACAGAACTTCTAAAACCATAATGGAATCATACTTGTTGCAAATAAAATAATGCAAATTAAAGTTTCTGCACAAGTATTTTTTAAATATGCTTATCTTGTGATAAAGTATTGTAATTTGGTATAAAAGGCTATTAAAGACAGTCATTCAGTCTACAAAATTATACTGGTGATACTGTCTTCTTATTGATTAAATTTGTGGCAGGAACACAAACTCTAAGATCTCAAATCCTTAAATAAAATATCAATAAAATATGAAGTGATCAAATCATTGTGACTAGATTAACTTACAGGGTCGGAAACCCATCTGTTTGGCAATGTTGGCCTTTGTTGGTCTACCACAACAACTTTACGCATATCTTCAAAAGATGGATCGTTTGGAACAACATCCCAGAATGGAGGCTTGTATTCTTCAACAAGACCTATAAGGTACAAGGATCATAATGTAACATTATGCATACAGGCCCCAGTAAATTCATTTTATAAAAAAATCTCAAATTAATTAACAATAACTGTTTTGCTTGATAAGTCAACATCCACCATGTTCTACGTGCATTTTCAACCTCCTTAAAGCATTTTCAACCTCCTTAAAGCGGCATAACCAACTAGACTCCTGTATTAGTCACACTGTAGAATCAATCTGACTCCAAGTCTAATCACATCTGCTGATATTTCAATAATGAATGGAAGCTTTCACATAAAATAAAATTCAATGGAATATTGACCTATTCAAATACCCAGATAAGTGTATATGTTCACTAAATTGCTTGGACTGACAAATGGTCAAAGTGAAGTGAAGGCCAATGGGTCATACTATATAACAATTTCAAATCTTTATAAGTACATTTTTCCCCCATTTTCAAAACATAAAAGTCCAATCAATTAATACTATTTTTCCACGGAAGAATAATATTAATTTTAATGAGATAATTATTAAGTAGAGGTAGTATGTGAAGCATTCTTTGTTCTTGAGGTCAACTGACCAACTGTAAAGATCCACTGATTTGCAATCAAAATACAATCAGGTATTGTGATTCAAAATTCCACTGGCCAGTCTTTGTTCCTTATGTAATAATATTAGGACTGCTAATTTTGTCTATGAAGTATGAGGGTAACAAAACATCACTGTATTGAGATGTATCAAACATCAATGACTTAATATGTATCAACATCACTATTAAAATATATCAAATATCACTGTATTAAGATAAGCACCACTGTATTATGATGTATCAAACATCACTGCATTGTGATGTATCAAACATCATTTATTATGATGTATCAAACATCACTGTATTATGTTGTATCAAACATCACTGTATTAATTCACCATATTATGATATATGAAACATCAATGTAGTAAGATGTATCAAATATCACTGTATATGATGTATCAAACATCACTGTATTATGATATAAGAAACATTATTGTGTTAAGATGTATCAAACATCACTGTATTAAGATACTATCCTTCACTTAAATTTTCTGGAAATTTTACTGTAAAAACTTAATTTATGTATAATTAGGTGAACAAATTTTCAAAGAAATTTGTGTTTACAGAAAATGTTATACTAAAGAACACAAAGTCAACTACCATGCTACAGTTGTGATGGTGTAGAATGCAATGGAGCACAACACTTAGTAGGTGTAAATTACAATCATCTCCATAGAAACAATGGGACCAACTTGTGCAATTTGTAGATTCCCTTATGGACTAAAAGCAGGTGGTAATTTCATACATCATAAGTCAATCAAAGTTTAACACCATAGAGCACAATGTAATTTGGATCTTACTCCACCAGCAACATCTGCATACATAACAGTGTAGTGAAGACATGAGTGGTAATGGTCCGTCACTTTGTACATATAGTGTAGCTGGTGGCCAGACTCGACCTTTCATGCCTAAATATTATATAGCGTAGTGGAATGTAAATCAATGGCAACTACACAGATAAGAATAGACAATGGTTGATACACTTTGTACATATATTTTGGGCATGACTCCACCATTAACAACTAAGTATTATACAGTCGAGTAGAGTGTAAATCGGTGTCAGCTACACAGGCAGGAGTGGAATATGGCAGTATTACACTTTCTGCATACTCTTGTGATATATCAACTGACTGATAATGAAATGGAATAAAATGAGACATTTTAATATAAATTACATTACTAACTTAGTGAATCTTTAATCTTGGCAAATTAGGGACAAAAAATATTGCATATTACTGATTGAAAAATATATAAAATTTCACTGGTCATTTCAACCATGTAATGAGAACCAATACGTGCTTCCATGCTACGCTATGTCAACAAAGACAATACCATGTATGGTTTGTTTTATTAATTCATACAATGTATTACCAAATCACAAGAGAAAAATTGTCGCTACTAGTGAAGGATGTTAACATAAAACTGGAAAAACACTGATCAGGATATTTCTTTATAATAAAACAAATCCATATGTTACATCCTAAGATGGCACCAATAAAAGGGGTAACTATTCCATATCCCTCATTACAATCTTTCAGAACTGTCCAAGTAGACACAGTCATGTCTATCATGCATACACATATTACCAATACCTATCTTAGACAGTGTGAAGTTGGATGGGAAAAATTATTTTCCTTGCAAAATTCACTAAACTGTATGACATACAGTATTCTTATTACAATTCAAGAAAGTAGGCATAAATCATGTAGATATAAACTATTTAAGAATTTTGACTTTCATTCTGAATATGGGGACTAAACTTTGAAAACTATTTTATATTTTTTCAAACTTTTTGTCTGACATTATTGACAAAATTTCAAGGTGGCTTAATCAACATGAACTCCATAATACAACTAGATTAATTGTCTTACTGTTATGAGCAAACTTTGGCATACTTTTTTGTTTTATTCAGTACACATAATACCAGAATAGCATATGATACTGTAAGTTCATTTCTTTCATCAGTCATCAATTTTCATGTTTTTTATAAGGGTACCTGTTTTTGCTTGGCCTTTATATTAGGTTTTATTTGAATTATTGAATCCATGACAATGGGGGCAGTAATGGGGAAATTATAAACAATATACATGTTCTGCTTACCTCCTGTTATGCACCTTCTTGCCGTTTCCCATACGACTAATGCAAAAGCATACACATCCACACACTTAAATGAACTGAAAAATGACGGATTTAATGTCTCATCCAAAAGTTCTGGTGCCATGTATCGTTTTGTTCCCACTTTGTTATTGCAGCCTAGGTCAAGTCTATCACCTTCTGCTGTGTGCATTACTGCCAAACCTAGGTCACCGAGGCAACATGTGCCATCTGATTTTACCAAAATATTTTTTGATTTAATATCTCGATGTGCAATTGCTGGCTTTCCACGATTTCCAATGATTTCTGTATGCAAATGAACAAGTCCTGCTGATGCAGAATGAATAAGAAGAAGCATTTGTTCATGAGTCAATGCATTAATCTGAAGATAATCGTACAATGACCCATTCTCATGGTATTGCATTATCAGCCAAAGTTGAGTACAAGAATTGCGACTTGTCATGTCAGATGCATAATAAGTAAGAATGTTGTCATGTCGTAAAAGACAGGTGTTGTAGATTTCAGTCTCACGCCTCCAACTTGACTCATCCCTTGAAGAGAAAATTTTAACAGCAACCTTCTCCCCATGGTAACGACCTTGCCAAACTTCACCATAGCGTCCTTTCCCTGAAAATTAAAAATAAATCAAGCAATTTAGCCAAAATTAAATGAACTGTTGTAAGGTAGCAGAGTTTGACCACTTATTAAACAAGGAAATTACAATAAACTGATTTGAAACATACACAAAACAGAATGCCAACAGTGATGCCATTTTCCTGTAATTACTCTTCCGATTCTTTGTAGTTACATTAAAATGGCGAAAGCAATATTCCTGAAGAAGAATTTTAAGTAAAGATTTCATTGAATAAGTGAAGCAACAAGAACAGTTACAAACGAAGTTATTATCTTTATCTTACTTTGATTGCTGTCTTTAATATGACCTGTCATTGATGTAGTGAAAATCAGTCTAAAAATAACACCATTACATGTAATAATGAAAGTAATAATAAATACAACCACAAGACAATCTCTTTACATAATCGAGATTAAAATACAAATATTACAAAAAAAACGTTATTCAAAGAAGAAATTCTAACATATGCTACCAATCTACATACAGAATTTTTAAATGGTAAATAAAAACTTTTTGTCAAATGTTTAACTTTCATGTACAGAAAATTACAAACTTAAGAGTTTTAAAAGACTGAAGCAGAATGTCAAATTTAAAATTTTTTAAAATCTGCTGACTATGCCTGATCTTGAGCTGCCATGAAGTGTATGAAAGACAGATGGGGAGGCAAATCTATTTCAATTATCAATAATCTCTGCTGTCAGATATTTTTTCATGTAACAAAATCACCCCTATATAATCATTTCTCCCCTACATATCTGCCCATGTTGCATAAAGCGTAATATATATCCTTACTGTATTTATCCAACTGTTTCTATTTAATCTTGGCAAAAGTGTTTAGTTTTCTTGAGGTCTGAGATTATATCCTGTGTCTTTCTGTCTGTCTTCATTTGCACCCACAATAGCTGGGAATATCTATCTAATGGAGAACAACAGTAGTATGGTTATGGCTCTCAGCCTATGGGAGAACCCACAACTGCTGTGAATCTCTCCTTAATGGAAAGCAACAGTAGTATAGCCTTTTTGCCTGCAATAATTGTGGATTTCAGCCTAGTGGAGAACAACATTACCCTGTCCTTTGCACCAATAACAGTGGTGGATTTCTGCCTCTTGGTGATATCAGAAAAACAAGAAAACTCTGACTTTTGTCCCTTGCTAGCTGTGGTGAAGTCACCAAAAGTATATAATGATGAAAAAAGGCTGTTATCTTTGTGACATATCTGTAGAGTTGCTAGGCAGATATTGGAAAATAACAAAGTTTATAGTCTTTATCTCAGAGAATTTCAAACACTTTAGAGGGAAAGAGCATAAAAAAGGAAGATTACAAAATTACGAATGTAACCCATCTACTGGCAATATAAAATTGTACCAAATTTCATTCATTCATAAAACACATCTCATAATTTGTGGAGCTGAGCAAAATGGCACTGAAACCAAACAACCTGTCCTGTGGCCATGCAGATTGCCACACTATCCCCAACTATGGTGTGGCACATTACAAATATAGTAAATTTCATCCCTAAATATAAAATGTCTCTAATGTTATAGAATGAAAATGAACAAAAACTTAAAATACTGACCAATTACCTTGACACTAAAGACAGGATTCCAATTGCTAATGATGATTTGTAAATATACCAAGTTTTGTCACTTAATATCAAGATAAAGATAAAACCTTACATGTAGTACACATGATCAAGTACAAACAAACCAAGTTTCATCTCTGGCCTGGACCTTCAAGATAGAAACACAAATACGCAACACATCTAATTTTATGGCAAGTTTCATTCCTTGAATTCTAACAGCTCTGAAGTTATAGACCGAAATGGAAAGTGTGATGAAAAGTGTAAAATATTAATTAGTTACCTTGACCCCAAAGACACGATTTGCAAGGCAGACAACCCACCTTCTAATAATGATGTATCCATATACCAAGTTTTGCCATTAATCTCAGTTTTAAAGCTAAAGAGTCAAATTGATAGTGCAATGAAAACTTCAGATATTGAGGAATTACCATCACCTTGAAGACAAGACACCCAGTGAAGTTAACAACACATTCTAATAATGGCTTATGAATATAACAAGTTTCATCCCTTAATTTCAAAAGGCTTGAAAGAAATTGTGAGCAACGATTTTGTGTGGGATAAAACTTACAGAAGACTGAGCTCCATGCTGTGACTATGACCTTAAAGATAGGTTCTCCAATGATGCATGTGACACACCTTCAAAAAATGATGTGTCATTACCGAAACTTAAATTCCTTAATCTGTATTAGGTTCAATAAAACAGCAAAAACTAAAGTAAATGTAATTGGGTATTTATGGAGCAGCCTCAATAAAGGCAACTGAGAAAGTTCCAACACACAGTAACTGAGGTGCTGTCTTTCTTGTACCCACCTATACACTCCAGGAGCGTGACCTGCCTTGCAACAGTCTGTTGAACAAGGAAGGGTAGACCTGAACCACTGCCAGATGTACAGGAAGCATCCAGTAACTCCTGAAAATAAGTTAAGAAGCCTGTCAACTTGCCCAACATAAAAACTTTAACACTCCTTCAAAGTTAAAGATTTTCTCTGGGGTTAAATTGTGATACAGTTTTTTTTACGTGAGTTCAAATCAAAATGTCTGTCTCATTGGGTGGAAGTCAATACACTAGATAACATGTTCCACTGTCAATGGACACTGACAAGGAGTATGTACTCTAAATGGGGCTTATCCTTTAGAAGGTATGCATGGGACAGATACATGTACAAGTCACACAATACCTCCTAATCACTGTGATTTGTTCTACATCAAAAATGCCAATCTCTAATGACTACAGTGTGATGCTCTGAAGCTTGTTTGAGCTTTCATTCTATATGCTCTGCCAAGCAATAAAACACAGACACACACACGCAAACACACACACACTAAGCATCTTACTTCAGCCAAGTAAAAAGACTGGATGATTTAATGACTATACTAGACTACCAAAAATGGGTGCATTTCAAAAGGCCTTGCTCACAGCTAGTTTCTCTGTAGGGCCTGTCAGTGGAATTATCATTTAGGGGCCATAACTACAGGAACATTAATTTGGAAGTAGTAATGAATTTAGACAAAGACATGTTTGGATAATATTTTTGTGGTACATCAAAAGACTGTTAGCACATCATCATAATTCGGGATATAGGCTTATTACCACATTTGTGACTACATGCACCATCAACAAATTCAATATTGGAACTTATTTGGAATATCACTAGAAATCAGCTGAAACTTTATACATTTGGATATGTAATAAAACTTTTAGAATTATTTAGGATTTAATTCACAATACTGTAAGTTCTTTCTAAATCTTCATTTTGTATTCTAGGAAAATCAATCATTTGTTGATTTGGTTTTTGCTCTTTTCTGTTACTAAGTTTAAGACCATAGAGTCATAACAGAAAATGGGGGGGCATCCAAATTATATGAATTTCTTTAAAATATTTCAGAAAACATTGACAACACAGAAGAACACTAATCCAAAGAAAGCTGCTGACACATTTTGTGATGGCATATTGGGGTCTGTACTGTTTACAGCTGGACTTGACATGTTAGTAGGTTTACACTGTATCTAAATTAAGATCATATATCAAGTTATCCATGTGAAAGACAACCATGATAAAATAACTTACACTAAATAAGTTGTCATTTTAGTTATATACTTTACAAGAATAAAAAAGAAACTGTCAGTTCTCATAATCAAATATACACAAATAGCATTATACCACAATAGTAACTACAACAGCTACAAGTACTACTACTATTGGCAGTACAAGTACTACTACTATTGGCAGTACAAGTACTACTACTATTGGCATCATGAGCCCCATCATAATACTACATTTATTATTATTATTATTATTATTATTATTATTATTATTATTATTATTATTATTATTATTATTATTATTATTATTAAAAATAAAAAACAACAGTACATCATATTGGTATCCTGATCAAAATTTATCAAGTCTTTCTAAAGGTCCCTCACTTTTTATTATTTTGCTTCTTCTTATATTAGGAGCCCAGGAGACTTCTTTGAAAATAATGTAGCCTACTTATCCCCATCTTACCATTCAATTTAACCATGCAAATCTCTATGTCCTGCAGAAAGTTAGTAAACTGGATCTTCATCACATGAAACACTAATTACAAACATAAAAAATAATTTTATTTATCATAAGATCAATAAAACATTATGAAGAATAAATATAAATATGCAAATCCTAACTATTAAACAGCACCATCAGCTGATTAAGGAAAACCAAATTCAATCACTCCAATGAATGACTTCTTCAGCCCATTCACTGAGATTCTTCGAAGTTTCAGGCACTCATGTTCAGCATGAAACTAAACAGACCAGTTTCATTGAAAGGGTTACAAGTCCTGAGCACATTTTTACATCAATGCTCTGTAATTAAGGCCCTGTAGCACAGGTTTGCCTCTATTTAGATACCTGAAGTGAAGTGTCGCCTACTTGCTGAGCCCTAAATCCATCTTCATCCAGCAGGCGGCGTTCTTGTGCACTGAAGGCCTTCATTTTCTTCTTATGTCTAAAGTGACACACCAGACATATAAGGGTGACAAGCAACATTACAGCCACCAGAGGGAGCACAATTACAAGAATTAAATCCAATGGTAGAGGAACCTCTGTTTTCTCTGGAAAGATATATTACATCCATTTTTTTAAATAAGAAAGGATAAAAATGTAACTGCTGCCTGGCATTACAAGGAGACCTTTCACACCAAAGTCAGGCAGATTACTAAGCAAAAGTAAGTAGATAGCCGAGTGTACCTTGCATATACTCCTAGTAAACCATTCTAATTATATCTGTGGTCACTATGCTAGAAAATAACACACTCCTGTTAATAATATTTCTACTGAAACATTAAAAAAGTGTTGAAAAATAATTACATATAATTTTCAAGTCTGACAAATGAGATATTTCTAAGTTATAATCATGGCAATTCTTTCAACATGAAATACTTTAAAAGTAAGCTGGTGTCAAACATGTACTGGTCATCTGATTCTTCAGGCTCACACAATATACTGGTGTAAACTTTCACCTTAATGTGCCCAACTTGACCATTTTGACAGCTTAGGGCAAAGACAAAGTTGCTCTCTTTTCATCTGACTTGACACAAGCAAGGGAGTAAACTCTGTATGTATTTGACATTCAACAAAATAGAACTAATTCAACTACCTTCTTTCAGAGGTAAGCACAACTGTCACTTTATTTGCAAAGGTATCTGCTGCAAAAAAGGACTGACTTTGGGGTTTGTGAAATTGCACACAATGAAAGGAATAGCTTGTAGAATACAAACAATTTATATCTTAATGTTGGTATCTGTAACTGAAATTTGCCCTGTATCAATGAAGCAAACTATTTCCATGTCATCTAATTGGATTGGGTAAGAACATCTTGCAATTTCAATCATATTTATGACATTTTTCTTCAATGCCAATAATGTGATGACTTTTACTTTACACTCTCAAGATTTCACTTACAAGGTTACGTATTTCAACTTAGCTCATTCTTGTAGTGTTACAAAGTCAAAAGCTTCTGAAAATTTAAAAAGTGAGAATTTTTTTTAAAACTTTGTGTGTGTGTGTGTGTGTGTGTGTATTAACTAACATACTCTTAAACTAACATTATTTAAAACTAGTAAGATTTCCTTTTGCTTACCTTCTGCATGATACACTGGATAAGGCTGCATTTTTGGGGTCAGGTCCATATTGCAGTAGTCCTTGTCGTTACAACAATTAATAGCATAGATGTGACTATCATTTGGCAAACGGCATAGTAATGATTTGCTCTGTTCACTTGCAGCGCATCCATAATAAGTGATTTCAAGGTCTGAATTAATTCCAGCAAAACACTGAAAAGCAAGCAACAGCAGATGAAAGTCAACATTTTTGCGAGACCAGACCCAATATTATCAAGTTTTAAGCATGAAACTCTAACAAAATTTCCTCAAAACCCATTAACCAAGGCTCTTCATTTGTAACTGTCTCAATGTCATTAATACTTTCTTAAATTAGAAATGCATTCAATAAACATTAATGCTCAGCTTCCACTATCACCACCTCACCAATCCTTCTTTATAACCATGCAGTGTATGTGATTGTGACCTTAAACACAAAAGTTAATTTGGGTCAATGAAACATGAAATTCTTGTCACAGCAACCTACTTTTAGTATGAATGTGTTTCACTGAAGAAGTAACTACATACAAAGTTGCATGCATGAGTGGCTATTAATAACTTTAGAATCAAAATGTAAAACTGAACCAAAGTCAAATGTCAAATTCAGATCACAGTGACCTACTTTTAATAAGATTGTGTTAAACTCACTGAGACCCATCTACATTTCAAGCTGCATGACTAGTTTGCAAAACATGCCCAAAATGAAAAACCTAACCAAAATTAATGAAGTGTACAATTTAGGTACAATCTTGTTTAGTGTAACATTAGTGTACTCACCAAGATGCATCTACATACAAAGCTGCACGACTCTGAGGCAAACAATGCATGAAAAATGACTTAAATGCAAACTAAACTGAAATAAATGTGAAATTTGGACCATAGCACCCAACTTTTAGTCTATGTGTGTTTCACTCACCCCAAAACATATCTGCATACAAAGTTGAATGGCTCTGGGTAATAGCCATTAAGAAATTGACCCAAACATAAAACTTGACTAAGGAGTAGAATGGCTGGATAAATATATTTGTGGTGGCTCACAAAAACATGTGGTACCTATAAGCAAAGAGTGAATTTTCCCAGATGTGGCTGCTATACAAACAGTGACTTTTCTCAGAGATGGCTACTTAATAATAGGTTAATTGTAGAGTTGAACCTGACAATAATAGGTTAATTGTAGAGTTGTATCATATCATGAACCTGACTGGACCTTAGAGCAAGTTATGAGGAACATGGATGATACACCATACATTTCAAACATTACTAAATCTGAAGCAGCAGCATTTTAGATCCAATACTCTCCTCCTATTGCCAACCACTACAATACAACCCAGCCTACATAGTATAGTTCACACCACAATACAACCTAGCCTGCATAGTATAGTTCACACCACAATACAACCCAGCCTGCATAATTTAGTTCACACCACAATACAACCCAGCCTGCATAGTATAATTCACACCACAATACAACCCAGCCTGCATAGTATAATTCACACCACAATACAACCCAGCCTAAATAGTATAGTTCACACCAAGATACAACCCAGCCTACATAGTCTAGTTCACACCACAATACAACCAAGCCAGCATAGTATAATTCACACCACAATACAACCCAGCCTACATAGTATAGTTCACACCATAATACAACCCAGCCTGCATAGTATAGTTCAGAGACAGAAATTGTTCATATGCCATTTCCACAATGACTGCATTTAAATCTAAAAATGTCACAGTAACAAACATTGTGTTCATTTTAATCCCAACAACAGCCACAAGAGTGGGAGAAAATGATGATATCCTTTCTATACCTGGTTAATATATGAGCAGGTATAAAATGAAGTTTGGTAAATTTCAACACTGTGACCCAGAAGACAGCAGACATTTGAAAAGACAAATAATATCACCATTCAGCCCTAATGATGCTAAAGATGATAATTATTACAGCAATACTTGCATTTGAACTGACAATGCATCAAGTTGCTCAAGCTACAGTAATTATAACAGAAATTGCAACAAATTTAATTAAGGTTATATATCAAAACTACAAATTTTAAATACTAATATGATTAATTAATGTTTAATTTCCAACTTACCCCGGTTTCTGTGACACACTCATCTTTCCCACCACAAAAGTCAAGAGGGTAACAGTGACAATGCAATAAATTTCCTTTCTGTACACCATTGGCAGTAAGGTTAACACTTGGCATCATGGGAAGCTTGTTTGTTCCTGTGATTGAGAAATATAAAATTATTTTTATATTGAACTTGAAGCATGATGTTCCAAGTACTGAAACATAAAAGACATGTTTAGACAATAAGATATTAGATTTATAACCTCAAGAATACATGTTGGAATGTATGACACTAATAGTAAAAAGACATACAATTATACATAAAATTGAATCCAAAAATTTTTCAAACCGGTCTTTAGCATGGTAACAAGCTGATGTTAGCAGCAAAAACATAACAGCATTATGTATCATAGATACTCACTTATAACTTGAGTACCATTGCACACTTCATCTGCCATTGCATAATCCACCTGCAGATCTTGATCTACGTGTGCATAATGGGTCAGCACATCTGGTTCTATGTGTGCATAATGGGTCAGCACTTCTGGGTCTATTTGCGCATAATGGGTCAGCAGATCTGGGTCTATGTGTGCATAATGTGCCAGCAGATCAGGGTCTATGTGTGCATAATGGGTCAGCACATCTGGTTCTATGTGTGCATAAAGGGTCAGCAGATCTGGGTCTATTTGCGCATAATGGGTCAGCACATCTGGTTCTATGTGTGCGTAATGGGTCAGCAGATCCGGGTCTATTTGCGCATAATGGGTCAGCAGATCTGGGTCTATGTGTGCACAATGTGCCAGCAGATCAGGGTCTATGTGTGCATAATGGGTCAGCACATCTGGTTCTATGTATGCATAATGGGTCAGCAGATCTGGTTCTATGTGTGCATAATAGGTCAGCAGATCTGGGTCTATGTGTGCATAATGGGTCAGCAAATCTGGTTCTATGTGTGCACAATAGGTCAGCAGATCTGGTCTATGTGTGCATAATGGGTCAGCAGATCAGGGTCTATGTGTGCATAATGTACCAGCAGATATGGGTTTATGTGTGCGTAATGGGTCAGCACATCTGGTTCTATGTGTGCATAATGGGTCAGCAGATCTGGGTCTATGTGTGCATAATGGGTCAGCACATTTGGTTCTATGTGTGCATAATAGGTCAGCAGATCTAGGTCTATGTGTGCATAATGGGTCAGCACATTCGGTTCTATGTGTGCATAATGTGCCAGCAGATCAGGGTCTATGTGTCCATAATATGCCAGCAGATCTGGGGCTCTGCATTTTGTTAGTAGTAATAAGTAGAACAAACAACACAAACCCGGATTTGTTGGCGTATAATGTGCTGGCAGATCAGCATCCATTGTTTGCAGCTGTACTCCTATGTATAAGCAACCCAAGAAGGTAAATACAGTACACAATATCTGGTCATAATCTCATCTGGTAATGAGCAATTAATTTAATACTCCCCATTTCCTAAAAAATACAGTTATTTAATATAAAACTTCAGTTACATGGCTTAATTGGTGCAGCAGATGAGAGACTACATCAGAAATGTACAGGAGATCTTTAAAAATTTCCAGTGATAATTACTGTGCAAGATGGATGAGAAGTGACTTCGTTTCTGCTGCTCACTAATGCAAATTGACTTGTCCTTATCCAATCTGTTAGTCTACCAAATTTACTTGTCTTTACTCAATTGCTAGTCTACCAAATATACCTGTTCTTACTCAATTTACTAGTCCTATCCAATTTACTTGGCCTTACCCATTCTGTTAGTCTACCAAATTAACTTGTCCTTACCCAATTGCTAATTTTTCAAATATACTTGTCCCTACTCAATTTGCTAGTATTCCAAATATACTTGTTCTTACTCAATTTGCTAGTCTTCCAAATATACTTCTCCTTACTCAATGTGCTAGTCCTATCCAATTTACTTGTCCTTACCCATTCTGTTAGTCTACCAAATTTACTTGTCCTACCCAATCTGCTAGTCCCATCAAATTTACTTGCCCTTACCCATTCACAGCCCTCTCATTATCAATTGACCACTGGTTTAACTATCATCTACTTTTCCAAGAGAGACAGTGGTATTGAGGGATTTCACTGTGTTCATTGAAATTAATTCTTCAATGAAATTTTATAATTATATATATACAGTCCCTGCACAGGTGTCCAAGAAATACAAATAAAGAAATACAAAATGCTTGCAATAACTTAAAGTAAGATTTTGGTATTCATCCATGATGCTTCACAACCATGCATGCAAAAGTTTTTTCAGAATCATTATCTAAACTGAAAATTTCTGAAAAAGGCTGCAACTTTCTAAATTGTCCCAACCCACTCCAAAAGGACAAACAAATGCAAAGCAGGCTGTTCATTTTCACTGAGCAGCACAGTTACATTTATTTCAAATGCCTGAAACTTCCACCTTTACCTGCTGTCATTTTATTACTTCTTTTAGGATAGATTGCAAGTTGTAAGAATGATTCATAACCATTGGTTGTAATCTAACAGTTTTAAATTAAACAAAGACACATACACATATCATTACCAATCACTACATGTCAATTAGACCCCTGGGTTAAATAACAGTGTTGTGACAGGGTTCTTTATAGTGAAAAAGATAGGGGACATCTGACTGTACTCAGGAGGCTGGCTAGCTTTTTTCTCAGCAGGTAGTTGATTTAAAATTCAATCTAAAGTCAGTTAATTTACATATTCTATTCAAATACTGCTGATGGCTTGAAACCAACTGCAAGAATGAAATTCTTTCTTAATTAAATACAAGATTTTCTGCATTAGTCATTTTAAAGTAATGCAAATTTTCTTTTTATATAAAAAAAAAAGACAAAAAATTTCACCTTCCAAATACATGTACAGGTAATGTTTCAAGTTCTTCCAGAGTTAAAACTTCAGTATTAAAAACACCTGCAGCAGTGTGCTAAATAATCAAATTTATGACAACGAAACAATGAAATCCTTCTTGTCAACATCTGAAAATCTGTATATTTTTAATTCTCAAACTACAAACATCTGTACAAGTTATATTATCAATATCATCAGTTTTAAAAGGATTTTTCAAAGCCTGACCACTTTAGCTGGAAGAACTTCAGTTTTCACAATAGTCAGTGTCTGCATGTGCTCATGTGTGAAAAGGTAACATGAAAATTGCTTGATGAAATCTCATGAAAGTTGAAAAAATTAATGAGGATCATACAATAAATTACATTTTGGTGTTTATTAGCCAACAACTTTTTAACTTACAGCTCTTAACAATCAAAAGAACTACCATAACTTTTAAGAAAAACTGATAAAATTGTTAGGATATAAAATTCATGTGCAAAAACTGTTACAAATACCTTTATGTATTAAGTTCCATACATCTCATAATTTTTGTACTCATGCACAGGCATTGTGAAAAATGCCCAGAACAAAACCCAATCTTATTTACATATGATAGCAACATACTACATAATTCGGTAAGCTCTGTCATGTTACAGACTTCAAATTTCATCTCTAGGAATCAGCATGGCCTAGTGGTCTAAATCGATGTCACTGCCATCTCACCTCTATCTTCATGAGTTCTAGTCTAGGATTCAATGAATGTGGATATGTGAGAAAGCTTGCCAGTAGCTTATCGTGGGTCGGAGGATTTCCGGTTTCTTCCTCCACCATTAATACTGGCCACTATGAATTGTGTGCTGAAAAATGGCATTAAGCCCAACAACAACAACAACCAAACCCCATAAAGAAGCATTAACATACAACTTTAATAAATATGACCAAACTGCATGTAGCTTTATGCTGCCACTGGACAAATAGCTACTACATCTTAATTTGCTCAAGGCAAAAATGATGCCATGATTATTAAAATTTGTATTGCTGTCAAAAATATTTAAATTTACTTAAAGGAATGAAATTAAAATCCTATGCATGCGATTTGAAAGTGAATATTGAGACAAAATGATTTGTGTACAACTTGTGTTCTTTTTAACATTAATTTTGTCATCTGACAGTTGTTGTTGTTGTTGTGGGGTTTAACGCCATTTTTCAGCACAGGAAAGGCTATACATGGCGGCCAGTATTAATGGTGGAGGAAGAAACCAGGAAATCACCGGAAAGAACCACCCCACGAGAAGCTACTGGCAAGCTCTCTCACATATCCACATTCACCGAATCTTAGAATCTTAGACTCAACCCACGAAGATAGAGGTGAGATGGCAGTGATCTGTAACTAACTAACAGACAGCCTTTAGACCACTCGGCCACTGGCCTGTCATCTGACAGAAAAGTGCCAGTGACAAGTTTATCTGACTATCTCCAACTTCTCATATAGGTCAAGTCCTTATAGAATGTAAACTAACGTCATTGATCATGCAAAATTTTTAAACATATTGACATTTCATGATACTTTGAAGAAAAAAAAATACAAATTATCTATAATTCACCATCAACTCAGTCATTAGATACACGATCTTACAATCTGAAAAACTACAACCAGAAGGAATGTTTCTATTCTATTTCAGAATGAATTTTTTTATTCCTTAGGGCACAAATGATTGGAATTCATCAAAAGACACAAAAAAGTATGAAAAAAAAATGAAGAAGAGTATCATCTCACCTCATGTTTTCTTTGAGAATGTTCTCATGTATGATCTTCTCATAAGTAATACATCAATATATGTAATTTAACCATACTTGTACTTTTCTGTGAATATGTCAAAACTGTTGTCTGGTCAGAGATAAAAGTTTACATTTATCATAATGTGAGATTTTCTTGAAAGTTGATGTTAGTTTAAGTTATTATAAATAAAAATAAATGTAAAAATGATTGTGGATAGAGTTTAATATAATGTTATAGGGTCATTAACAAAAAAATACAGCCTTCAAACATGTTAACACTATATTAGTACCAGTATTCATTAAAACAAAAGATATACAAAATTTCAAAGTTGTGATTAATCATATATCTGTAATAAAGATCATATTGTATTGAAAAGTCATTTTTACATGGCTGCATAATCCAATTCTATTGAAGTACTCATAGAGAAACTAGATCAATAAAATAAATTCTTTTCCAGTGACATTGCACCAGGACATAATGCTAGTGATAACAGTGTTTTACATTTTTTTATGAGTCTGCAATTCCCGGATTACTTCTTTCTTTTTTGTATTATTTCCTTCTTCCTTTGCAAACTACATTTATGAAATTTTAATTGGATATTAAACAAATATGTATGCACAAGAATTGTACATTTTTAAATATGGTAAATCAATTCTTCTGAAGTCCTTTAAATATTGGTGACTGGTTATAAAAATTAACAATACTAAGTTAATTTGTTGCTATATTTATTTAATATACTTGTCAAGTAATTGTCACTAGTTATACAATGTTCCCATCAACAGGCAGCAGCAAGTAGAAAACCTACATCTGAATTTTATTTTACACATGTACAGCTATCTACTTTTACAACAGTAACATTTTTACTATACTGTTACAATGTCTTAGTCTTGTTGCCTACTTCAATAGATAATGAGATGTAATAGATATATCCATCCATTCTAGCTGTATGACTAAATAATAGTACAGTTTTTCAAATGTACTGTTATATTCACATGCCTAATGTCAGGCAAGTATAATATAACAGTACATTTGAAAAACCATACAATTGTGTAGTCATCCAGTGAAAAAAATATTGATATATAATTTAATCCATAGTACATTTTTTTTTTAAATTTTAAAAATACATTTTTGGGGTAATGTTAGATGAAAACTAACAATCTGAATTGTATATTTACATCAACTAAAAGACAATGGACCATTCCAACATGTTATACTTTCTTAACTATAAAGACAATGGACCATTCCAGCATGTTATACATTTCTAAACTATAAAGACATTGGACCATTCCAGCATGTAATACTTTCTTAACTATAAAGATAATGGACCATTCCAGCATGTAATACTTTCTTAACTATAAAGATAATGGACCATTCCAGCATGTTATACTTTTCTACTGGCCTGATAAATAAATAAAAAAATCACCTCATCAATCTTTATACCCATTGGGTGTTTCAATATCACATGACCAAGTAACCCAGGCCAACTGTCTCTAAAATGCAGGAAATATTGTGGAGACATTTGAGACTTATCAAGTGATAATGCAGATGATAATGGTGATGGTGATGCTGAAGATCAGCTTCTGAGCCTGGCTCACATATAAGTAGAAAATTAATCTATATAGCATATTGATGAAGCAGACAGCAATAACTTTATTTCAACAGGCAATACTTTTAACCATCTTGGAAATGTGAAGAATTTAATATAATCACAAAACATGAAAATATACCACATAATAAATTTACTAAGTCAAGACTTCAATATTTTGCAAAGCATGGAAACTGGCAAATCTTGTGTAGATGGGCATTTTAAATGTTACTGGTTTGGAAAATGTTAAAAAATCTGAATACTAGACTGCTGTAGCTTAAATGCTAATTTCAAAGCCACCATTCTCTACCAGACTTGTAATGCAAAAATGAACTACTATTATTTCATTGACCTAGCAGCAACCAATATTGGACAAATGACATTTATTTATTCACTATGAATTGTGATCTCTCAAAGTATAAACCTAAAGTAAACCTTATGATGAAGAAGCTTGTAAAAAGATCAATTTCACATTCGTTAATTTAATTTTAAAGTTTGCTCTTTTAATGTGGTCTCATTAATAAAAAGTTATAAAAATAATTGTTTCCTTTCTACTAAATATTTATAGTAGTTTTCTCTCTGTTTACAGCATACCCCATGTAACTGTTGTGCTAGACAAGCATAAAAAATAAAACAATACAATTATCACAAAAAGTACAATTATCAAGAAATAATTATATTGAAACTCTAATTGGAGAAATAAGCTGTCATAAATTAATGCTGGTTAAATGATCTAACAGGCTGAATATGCATTTCATAAATCCAGTCAACAGCTTTTTCAAGGGCAGAATCTGAATAAATGGCTGAAAATGCCTTAACCTAAAGTGACAGTCACATGTCATAAATACATTGCATTTGAATAGAAAAATGTAATCCTTCTGCATATGAAAAAAAAAGAGAAAAACTAACGGTTAACATAACCTTACCTAGTGAGCAAATACATCAAGTTATTTTTAAAGATGTGAAAAAAAATGAAAGGTATTATATAGCATATCTTGAGCCTCTACATGTTTTAGCTGAAATTGTATATGCATTGTTAATTTACTAAAGGCAAGATCATTCCAAAATTTCCTTAGCTCTTGTATCAATTCGGTGAAGGTATTTTACCTTAAAAAGTGTTGACCTGTTTGAAGTACTTTTTTGTGTTCAAGGCCATGTTTTAACTCCAGCTATATAACAGCAACAGTCAAGACCTGCATGTACATACACATCAATTTGCCATTTTGGTCATTCCAGTTCCCTGCTCAATCTCTCTGAGCTCTGTAATTCCCCTTGAATGAATGTAACCATGACATGTACCTTCACACACAAGACTATTTCTATTGATAACCTTTAACATGGAACTAATTCCTTACAAGCTTGTTACAATTTCAATACTTCTTAATTTGCATAAATTAAAATGCTGGATTATCACTTCAAAGAAACCCATTCAGAAAGTGGCATTTATTTTCTGCTGATAAATTTAGATCTCATGCTTTACAGTGCAATGCAATATGGTGTTACAACTACTCAAGATCTGCACATGCACACAAAATATTGTACTGGAATCTTACTCATGGAATGTGCATAACCATGCGAGTGTTGTCACTCAAAGAAAGAAACAATCTTAGCTATTTTGGATCCTTGGTGCCAAAAACACATTAGCACATTACATATTACTTAATGTCAAATAGCCTTTAATAATGTAAAAGTTAAACTCAACAGATCAAATTTTATTTGCCAGCAGTTTTTTTTATCAAGAAAATGTTTTCTTTTGTGTGTGTAAAGTAAGAAAATTATATGTTTATAACCAGAGTCCAAAAGTATTCAAAAAATAAAGTGAAGAAACTGTAAAGAATGTAAAAAAAGAAGATAATGCTATAAACCATTTAAAGTCCGTTTTTGTATTAGGGGCTTAACAGTACATCAGAGCAATACTGTCTACATGGGGCTGAATAAAGATAAAGTTCAAAATCATAAATTATTCCTAATGGTGTCTAAAATATAAAAATAATGAGGGATATTAAGTCTCTCCTCTCCTGTCCACCTTGGTTTACTGTCCTGAAACCAAGGTAATTACTTACTGTACTTTTACATAGGTTGCTATTAGGTCCCATATCATAGTAGTTTTAAAAAAAAAAAAACCTGTCTAAAAGGGACACTAACTTGTTCATTCAAATCTGCCCTCTTAGATAAGCATCCCTTATAGTGGCTATAAATCTTAATGAAAATATGAAAACTCTTCAGCAGTATTCTTTATGTGCTGGTGTCCTCAATATGTAGACATATTTGTTTTGCAAGCTTCCATGTACTTTTTGGCAGAAAACCAGTTTTAGAAAACCCCTAAATAAAGAACACATGCAAAGTGGACATTTAACTGAACTTGAAATGTATTCACAGAAAACAAATGCTCTACCATAGTGTCTGATTCTAATCTTGATGCAAAAGTCAACCAAGGTTAATGAATGGGCAAGAATATTGTATATGGACTCTCATGAAATTCAGATTCATGTACAAAATCGGTAGATCCAGATCTGCCATCATGTAAGTCATCAGTAGAACAAACACCACAGACCCTTACATGTCAATGAATTATTCAATGGCAGATCAGGGTCTACTCTGTGTGCAGTTAGAGTCAAGTTACAAGTCAGTACATACAGAACTACAAAGATTAAATGAGGGACAAGGGTAACACTGTATATATAATAATGTCACAGTGGGGCAGACTAATCTATAAAGTATGTAGTGTCAATATTGCTTTTCATTTCAAACCCAGGTGTTCAATATTAATGATCAATCCCATTGTCAATTTTGTATTTTTACTGAGATTAAATGATGTCTCAAAAGATAAATGTCATCAGCCTGTGCTAATCAACATTCTGTCTTTCAGAATATTGTCAAAGCTTAAATCAAGAATGCCACATTCACTATTGTTTATCAAAGTAATCCCCCAACTTAGTTGCCATAGCATTTTCATTTTAAGGTGATCCACATCCAACTAACAGGCATCTATCATAACTTAAACTTCCTCAGTCCAATTCAGCACAGTAATTGGCAATAAAAACCTGCTAGTTACTGAATTAAGATTCAGTCTTTTATTTCCAACTTAATTCATTAAATGGAAAGAGTGGAATCTCTAAGAAGGGATGACAGGCTATTTAGATAAATTAAAGGTATAAATCTTAGCCAATTGATTTTCACACCTGGTTCTTTTCAACACAATGCAGGGTTTATTTGATGACAGCAATGAATCAATTGCTTGCCACTGCTGGTGACTATTCTGCCTGATTTTCACACCTCTGTTCTAACTTTACATGCTAAAGCAAGGATTAAAGGGCTTTCACTCCCTGTTTGTTGAGATCCAGCATTTGCTTTGCATTGAAGCAGTTACAATTGAGTTGTCATGCTTAAGCTTTTCAATGATTTGAAAACTCACCCACAAACCTGAAATTTCTTCAAATGGCATGGCCCTGGAGGAAAATATTGACCTAAGGCAGAATTGTTATAAAATGACTAAATTCGAGGATAAAAGATAAATCTGATGGGGGTTATGAATAAGTATAAAAGTATAGCATTAGATTAGTGAACCAACCTGCCTCTAAAACTGAAACAAACATTAACACTTCAGCCATGTTTACAAATACATTAATGGCCAAGTTACACATAAAAATCATTTACCAAAAGCATTTTCATTGTGATTCCAATATTTTCCTCCTTCAAAAATGTTCTTTGAACAAACTTTTAAACCAAGAAAAAGCACTATGAATGTGTCCATAAAAAATGGATGCCCTCACCAGAGGACCCATTTCTAAAGGCCATTGTTTCTGCGCGCAATGGATTACAGCGTGAAGATTTTTTTTTGTATTAATTACTTGTGGACTAAGATAAATCAAATAAATTTTACAAAATCAATACATTTCTGCAAAACATAAAGAAATAGAGCAGAAAACGGACATTCTTGCAATTTTTATATAAGTTCATTTACTTCCTTAAAATTTAATTCCACCTAAAAAGAACACAGAACCTGATCTGCTGTTTTAGTTCATCAAGGTATTCATTTTTTGTTCTAGTGATTACTCCAAGCAGTATTTATTTTTTATTCTAGTGGTTAATCCAAGCAGTATTCATTTTTTGTTCTAGTGACTACTCCAAGCAGTATTCATTTTTTTGTTCTAGTGAATAATCCAAGCAGTATTCATTTTTTTTGTTCTACTGATTACTCCAAGCAGTATTCATTTTTGTTCTAGTGATTACTTCAAGCAAATACTATAGTTCCATATTGACCTGCATATGATGCAATGGAAAATCAGGACCAGTGTCCTATTTACAGTTACTCTTAACACTAAACGTTATAATAAAATCTCCTCTCTGGGCTAATAAATTTAAAGTTAAGCTACAACACTTTTTCCAGCTGCCCCTTGAATCAACAATTAATTTTTTTTAAAAATTCATCTGACTTCTAATATAAACAGTCAGTAACAACAGAAATTGTAGTTAAAACCATTATCTCAACAAGACTTTAAATGAATATGATGTCCTAAAAGCACAATAACTGGATCAACTACAGTCTCATAAACCAGGCAGTTTTTCAATTTCTATTGTAATTTAATTATTTGGAGGCCATGAATGAATCTATTTCACCTCTTTCCAGACCAACTCAAATTTTGTTGACAATGTTCCCATTCAGTTTCTTGAGAATAAAGTTATTCCAAATTAAGCCATGGAAACAAATTTTTTAAAATATCCCACAGTAGAATTTGTTTAATACATATTTTATCATCACAATTTCATATCACAAACAATAGTAGACTATGTCAAGTTTTTACAATTTTAAAAATGAACAAAACTTATTTCAAATGAAAAATCTCACTGAAAACCTCTTTAAAACAGTTTAAATTATCATGATGTCTGTACTTAGAACCAAAGCTTTTAAAGTCATTTGAAACTGAATTTTGTTTTGCTTACTTTCAGAACTTTAAGTCTTGTTTCATATCTAGTTTGGGGGCCCCGAGTGGCCGAGTGGTGTAAAGCACTGTCCGTTGCAGATCACTGCCATCTCATACCTGTCTGCGTGTGTTAAGTCTAAGATTCGGGGAATGTGGATATGTGAGAAAGCTTGTCAGTAGCTTCATGTGGGTTGGTGGTTCTTTCCTCGGATTTTTCGGTTTCTTCCTCCACCATTAATACTGTCCGCCATATATAGCCTATCGTGAGCTGAAAAATGGTGTTAAGCCCCACAACAACAACATATCTGGTTTGTTTTGCTAAGACTGTGAACCAAAATTTCTGTTCAAAGTCTGGTGAAATCAATGTAAAAGATTTTTCCAACTCTAAAAACCTCACTAACAGCTCTATTTGACCTCTCAACTAAACTTTTTATTTACACTACAACTTTTTTTGAAGGTTCACTGTCTTTTGTTCACGGATGTGGTTCATTATTGTTTCATGAGTCAAGTCTGCACTGTAAAAGGACTCATCAAAAACAGCTTATATGTATATTTGATAAAAAAAAATTTATAATAATTTTTATAGGGGCTTTTAAAATTTTCATTTAAAAATCAGCACAATTTTTGTTATTTACTTTATAATAATTTTATTTTTAACAACTGTTTACTATTTTTAAAAAAGTAATAAACTAGCAAATTTAAACTAATGAACTTAAAATTTTCACTGCATACATAAAGGAATTTTCAAAAAAAATATTTTAATTCACAATTTATAATCACTATATTTTTAACAGAATGATTTATTTTATCAAGTACTATATTAGTAATAAACTAGTGAATTATTAGATTTGACTAAAAAAAAAATTTGATATGTTAACTGCAATTTCAAATGGTAGGAAGAACAATTGTGTCTCAGTGAATTTGCAAAAATGTCATGCATCAAGATTGCATTTAAAATAATTTAAATGCAAATTTAAAATTTACTTAAAGGAGACCAGAAATCAATATAAATATAGAATAATAATAAAAACACTATAGAAGCAAACCAGATTCTGAAGTATCATGTGTGACCATAATGCCAATATTTAAATATTGGGATATCTTCAAGTTGCTGAAAATTACACAGCAATCACAGTGATCATTTATGAAATTTTTTAACTAATTGGTGACATTTTTTATTTTATTACTATAGTACTGTTGTTGTGGTTTTTAAAAAATCTTAAATTTATGTGAATAATGTTTAATCTTAACATTCTAATATTGAAGAAAAGAAATATTGTGTGATATTAATAGTTTCGTCCAGTTCCGGATTTAGACCTAGCAAGGCCCTAAGCTATGGGAAGTTGTAGAGGCCTTATTTGGTATCAAATAAATTTGTGAGACCCTTTCAGACAGTTGTGTGAGGCCCTAAAATGTAGCTTGTTTAGCTTATGACTAAATCCAGCACTGATTTTGTCACAACAATATTTCACAAGTGATAGAATATGGCATTGTGGAGTGCATATGTTATACCTATTTATGTAGGGTTTGGTGTTGTTTTTTCTGAGAAATGAAATTGGCTGATTTAATGTAATAATTGGGAGTTCTCTGCAAAAAATTGGGAGATATTACTCATACCCCCAAAATCCAGAGGTTTTTCTCCAGGCTTGAGAGTAGACAGGTATGAACTGTCCAGTCTTGTGGAATTTCAGTCAGGGTTTGTGAGTTCATTTAAGTCACTAGCCCGGGCCTGTGCCTAAAAGTCTGTTTCTTTGAGCATACTGTACATAAACTATTACACAAGATATGTATATATTATCAGATTTGTCAGTAAGCTAACTGTATCCTGCATGCAAAATACACTGTAACTGAATCATGGGAAGGAAGCTTCTTAATGTTTAAATTCATTACTTATGATTTCTGCTTTGCATATTTATTTGGGTTTTTTTTGAAAAACTAATGTTTAAGTTATGACCGATGAAAACCATTTTCAATGTCTTTTACACCTCCCCGGTAATGGGATGGATATTGTTTCACACAAAAGTTTTTTGTCGGTACCAGGGCCCTGAGTGGCCGAATGGTCTAAGCACTGTCCATTACAGATCACTGCCATTTCACCTCTGTCTATGTGGGTTCTAGTCTAGGATTTGGTGAATGTGGATATGTGAGAAAGCTTGCCAGTAGCTTCTCGTGGGTCAGTGGTTCTTTCCAAGAATTTCCTGTTTCTTCTTACACCATTAATACTGGCCACCATGTATAGCCTATTGTGTGCTGAAAAATGGCATTAAGCCCCACAACAACAAACGTCAGTAGTCAGTACAGTAGCAGTCTAGTCTCTTCGATCAGAATTCAGTATTATCTCTCAGTGTTTGATTGATGGATATATATTTATATATTTTCAAAATATTAGTTCTTAGGTCTGTGTGTGTGTGAGTGTGTTGGGGTAGGTAATAAATATGTCATTTACATATAATAAGATTGAATCTCATCCTTCTTAAATGAATTTATTGCATTGTGGTAAATTCTTTTCTTTTCTTTAAATTCTTAACACATAGTTATGAGCAGCTCTCATAAACAGATTCAACTTTTTAATGTGCAGCTCAAATCTGGTCTTATGTGTCTGTTTCACTCACCTTGTTTCTTTTTCAGGACTGGCTAGAATTGTGTCATAGAACCAGATGATCTGTCATCTCATAAAACTCAATTTATGGAATCAATTTATGGAATCGTCCCACAATATAATCACTACCAGCCTATGATATGTAATTTATAAACATTACAGTCTAAGTAAAAGTTGTGGAGAATTACATAGATAAAAGGAAAATTTTATTTCTGGTCTCCTTTACTGGTTAATCCTAAGTCATAAAAACTATGATGTGAACATTGCTGATGGATATGGTCTTAAACTACTTGTTCAAAACATCTGTTGACAAATATGGTACATTATTCAAGAAGGTATCTTTAACACATGAATGGCAATGTTCAAACAACTGAATATTTCTCCCCTTTGAAGTAAAGTCCAGCAGTCACTTAATCTCCTTCTGCTATAAATGTTTTGTACATCAAATGAAAGTTACAATTGTGCAGAATCTAATGTTATGTGACAAATATTTATACACTTTGAGGATCATGTACAACTGATAGTCAAATCTGCATCAAATCTTTGATATGGCTTGTACTATTATTTTAAATTACAAGAATGTTGAATGTTACTTTTATTACCTGGGGTTGTTTTCATGAGATGCAGCAGTAGAGCAATTACCTTTAAGTTTCACACCCTCACAATAAATTCTGAACATAGCCAACAAGCCATTAGTCTCATCTAATTAGAAGACCTTGAACAATAAAACAAGTCTAGGTTTTCTTTAATTCCCAACATCTGGAGTTTTATTTCATTTGTGACATCTGGTGTCTTTTTTATCCTTGTACAATATCTTCTGTTTTTTACAAATTGAAATTTAAATTAGTGAAAAGGCTTAATGAGTCTTGATATGATGTAAATAATATTAGTTTATTGATTACAATTGTAAAAAAAAACTACTTTGATTGGTGTAGTTTGGACAAGCTATTGTATAGAACACTAGTATAGTGTGTATGTGTGTATGTATGAATGTATGTATGTATGTATGTATGTATGTATGTATGTATGTATGTATGTATGTATGTATGTATGTATGTATGTATGTATGTATGTATGTATGTATGTATGTATGTATGTATGCATGCATGCATGCATGCATGCATATATATATATATATATATATATATATATATATATATGTGTGTGTGTGTGTGTGTGTGTGTGTGTGTCTATATATATGTGTGTGTATATATATATATAAATATATATATATATATATATATATATGTTTTTATTTATATATATATATATATATATATATATATATATATATATATATATATATATATATTCCATGAAGGTTTTTCCTGTTAACCTAACAATGTATTGATCAGCATTTTTAAAACCGTGTTTTGTTATTTAAAAAAAATGAATTTAAAAAAAATGAGTAAAAGGTCAGGATAAACTGGGTCCCATGATTTTGAGCAATGAAAGTAAGAGGACATTAGGAGACATTATTACAAATCAAGATAAGCCATGATAATTGATAAAGGAAGATTCAAGAAACCCTTCTGTTTTCTTGGAAACATGTCATGTACAGATGAAAATAAGGAAACTCTTTAATGTAGCAAAATGGTCACACACATCATAAGATTAGTAGATGGACCTCTACAATCAATAAATGCCAGGTATAATTTTTGATCTGAATATGGAAACATGTTCATTTGACATGGGGTTTTTTTTTCCCCATATGATCAGGCAAGTACCACTGACAGCTTTATGTCTCACCATATAGCAGAAGTAACTCTGTGGCTTCATTGGACAGGCTAATGATGGAGTACTATAGCATGTACTTTGTTATAATGCTGTCTCACTTCTTGGCATTATTCTCTACATATCCCATGGACAGTATCAAAAATGATGGCATTACACATTGATAAATACCTCAAATACATTTACAGCATGATAATTCAGATAAAAAAATGTATGTTAATGCTTGGCATCACTCAATAATGACTCAGTTCAAGCATAAAGCTTTCTCTTGTCAAAATGCATGAAAAATTCAACCATTCTGGAAATTTAAACTGAAAATTATGCAGCCTTCAAGCATATTTTGTTCTAGCAAGTGCAATTTATGGAATTAATTTTGCAGTTAATAAGGATACATAAAAATCAACTGAATACCGGTACATGAAAATTGCAAACTTTATTTGTAAACCCTACTTTTATTTTTATTAAAACTAGAATGTATGCAGAGGCAGTTAATTTCCCCTTCATTATTTCAATTCTAGAATATACCCTTTTCAGCAAGTAAAATTTCTGCTGTAAATCCACTAAGTTATGTAGGATTTGATTTCCTTGTTTTAATCCTATTATTATTATGACCATGAATGAATGAATGAATGGAAAACCAAGAAATAATAGAAGTTACCCTCTCTGAGATTAATTTAAAGGGCAAATTAAATTAATATATGTACATACCTTTCACATAAAACTCAAATACATCCAGCAGCGATTCCCAACAACAAATATGAATCAACTACAAGGAATTGAAATGTGGGAAGAAATAAATCCAAATAAAGTTCACCAACTTAGAGATAAGGCAGGCACAGCTGTCAATTAAATAAAAACTGCATGGAAAAAAGCTACATGTATTTATCTCTGTTTGATCAATCTCATAAAAGTACTGTGGATTACTGCCCTTCCTTCAAATACCTCACCAGCCCACAAGAAATTAATGGATCCCTCCAAGTATCTAACAGTCCTCCAAACACTAATCAGCCCACAAGTAATGGATCCAGCCCAAAATAAATTAATGAGTCCTTCAAACACCATATATTTTAAGGATTTTCCTGGTGTTTCCTTTATCTTTTGTTTTATATACTCACAGAATTTTAACATTTTTTTTATTCATATTTAAACTTGTTCTACTTCATATTAACATATTGGAATATTTATCTCAAGTAGTCACCATATAGCCACTAATGTGTTGAGGTGCAGTAAATTGCCACCACATACATACATATATCACCATGTCAGCTATTCTGCACATTGGGTAATTTTGCAAAAGGAAATGACGTTCCTGTTCCTGTAAACATTGAATCGTGTTGTTTTTGGTTGCAAATCCAATTAGTATCAAGAAAGAATGGTCTTACTTTAATTAACTAAAATGATATTTATAAAGAGTGCAAAAATATCCCACATTTTTACCCTAATTGTACATGAAAAAGTGATTTCTAAAGGTCAACATAAAGATCCACTCCAAGACCTTCATGAACTTTTAACCCCGAAAATTCTATATCATATGTATGTTTGAGAATCATAAATAAATGCATTATATAAAAGATTTGAATGTATATCTTAAAACAATACTGTATTTTAATCCAAGTTTACAATTTTGCAAAATGCTGTCCCATACATATAAAATCATCTGCTATCCAAAGTGAGAACTTAATGTTAGAATGGGATTCTCAAAAAAATTTCCCAGCATTTTTTCTACATTCTTTAAGTAATATATTTTCCACTAAACAAGAAAACACACTGCATCCTATTCATTATTGGTACTCTTCAACATAATAGCTTTTTTCCCCCAAATGTTGAACTTTACTAATTTTTCTACACGATCAATTTAGTTTGCTTAATATCTCTTGCCATTTACTGGCATTGATATGTTAAATTTTGTTAAACCAGCTATAAACCTGACTTAATGACTTCACCAAAACGCTGACAAAAACAGTTTAAAGTAATATATTTCATTTCCAATGCTAGATTAACAAACATTTCACAAGGGTGGTATGTGGTGTGTCCAAAATTAATATTATTTTGAACTGAATATTCTGGTGAAAACTGCCTCTTTTCAAATGGTACGCATTTCAGTATTTTATTTTAATCAATCAGTCAAATTCAGTATGCATTTTGCTTCGTGTATTGGTGACAGAAACCTTACATGTGTAGAGACAGCATTGTATACATACATACATACATACATACATACATACATACATACATACATACATACAAACATACATACATACATACATACATACATACATACATACATACATACATACATACATACATACATACATACATACATACATACATACATACATACATACATACATACATACATACATACATACATACATACATACATACATACATACATACATACATACATACATACATACATACATACATACATACATACATACATACATACATACATACATACATACATACATACATACATACATACATACATACATACATACATACATACATACATACATACATACATACATACATACATACATACATGCATACCAAACACCTAATTAGCCTACAAGAAAATAATCAATGCTCCAAACATCAAGAAAGTCATAGATCCTCCAAACACATAATTACCCAAAAGAAAATACATTAATGGATCCTCCAAACAGCTAATTACCCAACAAGAAAACACAATAATGGATCCTCCAAACAACTAAACAGCCTACAGGAAAATAACCAATTACTTAATATATTATTATTATTATTATTATTATTATTATTATTATTATTATTATTATTATTATTATTATTATAATTATTATCATTTTTATTTTTACATAGCGCTCTTAAGTAATTAAGTAATTTCTTGAACTTTAATATAAATTTCACCCACCCGCAAACAAGTATTACAAATATTTATTATTACTAATGCAGTGAAATCAAGCTCAACAGTCTTTTTTCCCAGCCAACTGAGCCAAGCCCAATTAATAGCTTCAAAAAGACAAAGCAGCAATAAAAAAACTATTGGTTAGCAAAGCAGATATTAATAAACAATAAAGATGATAAGGAAGATAATGAATTCCAAAAATAAGAACTGAATTATAACCGTTCTGTAATCAAATTTATTGACCTACTGACTACAAGTACTGTACCTACCAAATGCTGTAGAGGGACTAGAAACTTTTTAGGCTGATTCCATAATGCAAGTCTTAAATCATACATAATTTTTATGTTCAATGAAGAAAAGAAAACTGACAAATAAATTCACTTACTTGGTGATAAGGCAGGCATCCCAACGATTTGTCAATAAATGTCTATATATTTATCAAAAAATAATCAATATAATTTATACGCTGATTATTCCTTGGAAACTTCGCATATCTTCACACACCTAAACAGGCCATAAGTAGATTTAGCCAATGTCTCTCCCAAAGTCTAATATGAATAATGAAAGAAAACTGAAAATTCTTCTCTACTTGCGCCTTGCTTCTGCAGGGTTTTGAAACACATGTAAAGGAATAAGAGCTTTCACTGATACAAAAGCTATTCAGGCGGCCAGGTAAACTACTCATCAACAAGTATCAACCCAGTCTGAACACTGCCCCTTTTCAATAAATTTTAAAGGCTGTGGTGTCGATTAGGCATGACTGTGAGACATAATCCTGCATTAATGGAATTTTTTTTTGTGAATGACTGTGAATAAATTGTACACAAGTCTTTTATCCCAATATTGGTGCTGAAGTGTAAACTTCGAAAAAAGTTACTAGCTGATGAAAAAGGATCTTGTTTACTGATGGATACTTTTAAAATCACAGTTGGAGAAACAAACGCAATAGAATATCAGTCACCTTTTTGATATATAAGCATAAATATCCTAATAAAACAGAATTTTAAATGAAGTTATCTTCTACTTATGTTACAGTAAGAACACCTGTCTAGTTAAATGTATCACCTTTCAGTAAAAGTAAACTAACTTCATATAAATATTTTTGAATTAACATAACAAGCAATGTCTCCAATAATGAAGAAAGCCTTTAAAAAAAATGCAGATATAAAAAAGGTTCTCTAAGTTTGACTTCTAAATGAAAAAATACTTGGAAGAACAGAGTGAAAAAAGTACCACTGCAACTGTAGCATTTAACTTGCTCCTTTCCTTTCTTGCCATGTTTTTATTTTTTTCTTTACTTATTCAAATTACATCAAAAGGGAGTGCTGGACATTTTCATGGATTATGAGTGTGTGAGAGATTTTGATTTTAATGTAGCTTTAAAAAAAAATTTCAGTCATATTGCTATGATGTCTACAGTGTAGCACTGGGGCATCATGCTGCAGACAAGTAGCATCATGTCCCACCCAATCACATTATCCTGATACCAGGACAGCCAGTCTGAACACTAAACTCTTAATGCTGAGTGCCAAGCAAGTACTATATTTATAAGTCTTTGGTATGACTTAGCTGGGGTTCAAACCCACAACCTCCTGCATCAGAGTTGGATGCTCTATCCACTTTGCATGGATAATGATGACAATTATGACCACCTTTACAATGTAACAACAACTAGCTTTTATGTGAAATTCTGAATATGGAAATATTAATATACTGAAAAACTAAACACATACAATTTATAATTTTTCATATAATGAATCATGCACATTTATTTAACATTAAAAATCAATGGTGGATTCAACCCAAAAACATCAAAAACCACCACTTGACAAGGGACATAACCCTGGTTCTAAAAAAACAAGAAACTAGATAAACATTGTTCTGTTGATTAAATTCAAGCATTACGGTAAAGTTGGAAAATACAGACCAATCTGTCCAGTTGTCATAGCAGCATTTCTTATAAGAATATCAAATTTGGGGAGGAGGTCATGGGTTCGAACTCCAGCCAAGTCATGGTAGAAACTGCTGCCTCTCTAGGTGCTCAGCATTATGAGATCAGTGTTAGGACTGTTTGGCCTGTTTCAGGATAATGTGACTGGATGGGACATTATGTTATATGTCTGCAGCATGATGCCCCAGTGCAAGACAGCGCTATAAACTGCCACACTGCAGACATTGTAGTAATATGACTGAAAAACTGTTAAAGCTGCGTTAAATAATTCCAAATCACACACAGAAAAAAAACCATGGGACTTTAATTCTAATTGCAAATACATTTATATTACTCTAATCATCCAGGACCAAAAACTTCTGAATGTAATTTTTTTACTCTGAATGTCTGGAACCAACACCACCTGAGGATGAAGATGAAACTCAATTAGAATGCAGGGTATTCAGCTGTTGAATTTATTACATATAGTTTACTTTAAGACATACAGGTACTTGTGGTGCAAATGGGTTAATTTGGACCACTAAAGTCCTTTTTTGTTGAAAACTTCCACCTACCCCTGTCCTTGAATAGTCAAAAATGTGTCTGATAATAACATGAACAGAACATTTTTTTAGCACTTGTTCTCTATGATATCATCTGGAGTCTAAAGTTAAATCAAAATATTTTTGAAACTCATTCCAAAATGAGAGAAGAGTAAATCTGGACAGAGTCTATCCATATTTTATAACAATTAACCCACATTACATGTACAAATGTATTTGGAATTTTGTAGGTTGACATATCATTCAAACTAACTTGAAAAAAATGGTTGAGATTCAAAGTTATCGGCTTTATTATCAAATATGGATAACTAGATAAATATCAGCTGTACTATCACATATGGATAACTAGATAAAGTAAATATCAGATGTACTATCAAATATGGATAACATCAGTGACTCAATGATACCTGCTGACAGTACATGTATTTAGCTAAAGTCTGAGACTACCAAACTTTACCAATATTAAAACTTGCATGACATTTAGTCCCAACTGAAGGAACAATTTAATACTGAAAGCATTAGTGTACACATAAATTTGATGTACTCTGAATATTACTGTTTTGACACAAGAATATTTACTGTAATACATTTAACCATATGACAACTGTATTGGCCATGGCAGGTATATTGGATGTAAGATTGGCACCATTTGAATTTAGGACCAACTATTTGTAGACATCACAGGAAGTCTTCTAGTGAAAACCCAATGCTGATAAAACCAATTATCTATGAGAATTGGTAAAAGAAGTGTCAAAACAAGCTGCCATGGCACCCATATTGTGTATGAGGGAAACCATTTTCATTTAAGACCAACTAATCCCAGGGTGAATGTGCCTGTAAAGTTTGATGGCAATCCTCCTTGTAATTGAGGAGTAGGGATAACAAACTTTATGGTAATTGAACCACACAAAGGACAAAAGGCCATCTTAAAGCTCCTCTGATCTATGACCAGCAGGGAAAAAACAAAATGAGAGACCTTCAACTAAACAACTAATAAAATTTGTTTAATTTCAATATAAAACAAATCATAAACTTTGGCAAGATGCAAAGTTTTACAATTTTCTTTAAATATCATCTAACAAAACTTGAACCATGCTTTTCTTTACCAACTTACATCCCAATTTCATTGTACAAAGCATGCACCACAGGTGAAAATTAACTTCACAGACTCTATACTAGCCTCCATTCAAATCGTAAACAGGATTTTCGTTCACAAGTTGTTGTGGCCCTAACCCTCCAAATCTGTGTTGAATATAAATGCTATGCTTTCTGAATTTCCAGAAGAATTGGCTCTAATGCTGTTTTGATTGAACAAAAGCCATTTGAACCACACCACACTGTTTGAACTAAGGTAAAAGTGAATACCTACACAAGAAGGGACAAAGATATTTGTACAACAGAAAGGTGTGATTTCAAGCAAAGTTATAATCCCTTACTAACCTTAAGAAAAGATATGATAATGTTTTTCCGATTTATATCAAACTAAGTGCAGATCTTTTCAAAGTTATTCCTGCTAAATTCTGTTATGATTTATGCTTCATGTATCAAATTAAAGGATCAATGACAGGATGAAAGTGATATCTAATAAAGAACTATCCACACTTCAGCTGGTACAAATACCTTAATAAAACTTTACATATATATATATATATATATATATATATATATATATATATATATATATATATATACACACACACACACACACACACACACACATATTGCACAGTACACACATAGACATTCAGACAATATATTATCATTATCAATTTTCGGTGATCTTAAGTTTCAGCAAAATGTTTTATGCAAAATTACTTAAGAAAAAAAACAGTCAAATGCAGTTGTATTTTGAGGATATTATTTGGCAATTAAATACATTAAAACAGGCTGTTAATCCTGGATTATTTACACATACAGACCAGCTTTCAAGCTAGACTTAAATTTTAGGGATAAGTGACTTCTTTGGGTCAGAACAGGGAGAAGTGGGTGTTAATCAGGGAGAAGTGAGACAAAACAATAAACATTATATATATATATATATATATATATATATATATATATATATATATATATATATATAGAGAGAGAGAGAGAGAGAGAGAGAGAGAGAGAGAGAGAGAGAGAGAGAGAGAGAGAGAGAGAGAGAGAGAATGAGAGAATATTTTATTGATGTGCTCTATTTCTTGATATGCTTTTAACAGTTTTAAACAATGCCTTATTTTCAAGTTGAAAAATATGTTATTTGTGATTATCATTATATTTTGTACGCATATAAAAAATTATATTCATACCCATTCTATTCATACTTAGTATGTGTGTTTGAATTGAAGTAAATGCAGTGTATTTTTGCTGTATGACTTATCAAGCACATCTGAAGCTATACATTGTAATTAATTTTCACTGATAGAAGTAACAAGATTAGAGCATTGTAACTACAAGTTGGTAAAAATGCTTAATAAACTACCACTTAATGATTTTATTTTCCTAAATTTTGTGTAAAATTGCAGTCAAAAAGATTTCTAGCATTCTTTGAAACAGCCCCTAATAAATGTAAGTAGGAATAAATGACTTCAAACCATACTGTTAGTCCTGATTTAATTGTTATTGATAAAACATTACTATAACTATTCATAGACAACACACTGAATTACTAAAGTGGATATATAACTAAACTGGACCATTTTCCCCCAACCAAAAATCCAAGAATTATTCTTGACAGAGTGAGTGCATCTATTTTTAGATGGCGGGCTTTTCTTGAACTACACACTTTTTTGCTTCATTGCAAAAATCCATTAAAAGTTATGCATATTTATGGTTTGTCTACCTACTGATAAAGACATGCATTGGTTAAATATTATTTGCTTAATTACTATATATATATATATATATATATATATATATATATATATATATATATATATATATATATATATATATATATATATATATATATATATATATATATATATATATGTATGTATATAATATATATTTTCAGTTAATGAAGTAGTATATCATATACGCAGCAATGTCTGCCATTAAAATTTAATTTACGGTTTCAAACTCATTTTATACAGAAAATACACAATTATGGCTGTTAAAATCTCCATTTATTAAAAGAAGGATACAAATTAGAAAATGCAGATCATTTTTTTAAAAGCAAATTACTATTTGCATATTGATGTTTCAATTTCGAAACAGAATTTGGTATTATTTTCATCATAGCACAGTATGCCCAACTTCATGAAATTAAGTAGTGATATCTTGCTGGAAAAAGGGTTAATGGTCAGTTAAGAAGAATTTCTTTGTTGCTGTAAGCTGATTGGTATCAACACCAGGTAAATACATCCAGCATGGTTACAGCAGTGCCAGAACTTACTGGCTACAGTGAGGGGGCATCTCAAAGTCATAATCTATAGTCATATTATGTCAGAAAAATCATAGGTCGAATTTTGGCTTTCATAACAGAAGAAGGAAGTTTAGCTTCTCAGGCAACTTTTGTGCCCACTTTGCCTGGTAGTATGACCCCTGCTGACTGAAAACTTGTAACTAGTTGAGTCACTTGTCCTCAATAAGTTAGCATTTTTATTACATAATAATCTTACCCACCGTTTCTACCAAATTTGTAATTTGGCAAAACTTTCGGGTGAATTCTTTTTTCTTTTACACAGAATATTATTGTAATCTGTTTGCTAGTGTAATTGAAGATAGCTTCTCGGTGTCAAATTCACAATATGCAAAAAAACATGTTGGCAAAATTTATATCATTTTGTTGTAACATTTTGGCAAACAAAAGAAAAAATAAAGAACATAAAAAAATTTACAATCTGCCTTTTAAAACTTTAAAACAATTACTAATTTGCATGTTACAACTATGCCTGAAGTAACATTTATGTGTTCACTGTTAAAATGATTACCCTTTTGCTTGTGTTGCCACAGTTGGCAAGAGAAGTCACCTTGTTGTGTTCATTGCTAAAACAATTACCCTTTCTGTAGTATTGCCACTGAGTGCAGTCACAATGTTGTGTTCAACCATTTTTCTGTGTTGCCACTGAGTGTAATCACCTTGTTGTGTTCACTGCTAAAACAATTATCCTTTTTGCTGTGTTGCCACTGAGTGCAGTAACACTTAGAGGTGGATGGTATTAACAGAATAATGCTTTTCTGCAGTGACCTCTCTGGTGGCCTAATGGTTAGAGTGTTTGCCTCAAATGTGAGAGGTTGTTGGTATTGAACACCTGCTGAGTCATAATCAAGACATTAAAAAATAATGCTAACAGCTGCCTCACTTGGTGCTCAGCATTAAGAGGTTAAGTTGTTGTTGGGCTTAACACCATTTTTCAGCACATGATATTCATAGTGGCCACTATTAATGGTGGAGGAAGAAACTGGAAATCACGGAAAGAACCACTGACCCATGATAAGCTACTGGCAAGCTTTCTCACATATCCACATTTGGCAAATTCTAGACTGGAACACACACAGACAGAGGTGAGATGGCAGTGATCCCTAATGGACAGTGCTTTAGACCACTGACCACTGGGGCCCCTAAAGAGGTTAAGTGTAGGACTGGTTGGCCTGGTGTCAGGAAAATATGACTGGGTGGGACATCATGTCACATGTCTGTTGCAAGATGCCTCAGTGCTAGACATCACTATAAACTGTCCCACTGCAGACATTGTAGTGATATAACTGAAATTTTTTTAAAGCTACATTAAAAATCTAAATCACACAAATACACACTTTTCTGCAGATTTTTCATTGGTACATTTCAAAGCACTTTTTAACTGTACTAGTACTTCAGCATCAGCAAGGGATATATGTAAATTCCTGAGTAATCTTGTTATGAATTTAATATTTTTAATTATAAAGTAAATCCTGAATGTATTGTTTTACAAAATAGCTGTATTTATCTCAAATTAATTTCATCTATTACTAATATAGCTAGATGTTTTTAACCTTGAATCACATGTTTAGCATGTGTCATGTATGCAGTCTAAAAAGAGATGCAGTGAGACATTTGTGCCAAATCCAATTTTTATTAAAATTTTGAATTTAAGAAAGGAGGAAAATGTAATTTTTTAAAAAGTTATTTGTCAGTGTATGTTAATGTATTAAACACACACACACACACACACACAAACACATACATTTTTCTACATTAATTGGCCCTCTGTGATAAACCTCAAATCTGGCTGTTGAGGTCCCACTCAAATTGCACATTCTATTGACATTAATAGTGTCAATACAAGCCCTCTAATGTCAATATGTTTTAGAGGGTCTCCCCTGCAATGTAAATGTAATCATCCCACTACGGTCAGTTTTTAATATACAACATATACACCAATTAACATATACCCATGACAAATTCATCTACTATAACATCCTGACTATTTAATTGAGGAATAGGCAGTGTATTGCTCATTAGAGTCAAGATAATTTATAATCTCTTTACTCAAGCTAATTCTTTTTTTTCTCTTCAAATTAAAGTAATAAATATAACATTGTGCTATGAATCATAGCTAGATATATTTTCACCTATATTAGAATCCAAGGCTCCTATCCCCAAAAATTAAATTCTTAGTCCTTAATATAATTTTGGTATACTGTGGTATGGTAAGTGTCCCAGTATGTTCAAAAATACTGTGGCACATTTCCATACAAACTTTTTCACTGTACCCTACTCTAGCAACATTGCTTGCTGTTAAAACAATTATCCATCTGCTGTGTTGCCACCAAGTACAGTAAAACTGCGTTCTCAATTTGAATTAGTCATCTCCAGAAGCTGCCTACTGTATAGAATACATTAAGATGATTAAACCATAAATACAACAGCTCACTGTAATTATTAATAATCCAGGCTACCTCTAAAGAAAAAGTTTAGATCTAAGGATAAAGTTTAGATCCAAAAATAAAGCTTATGTCTAAGGATAAAGTTATATATATATATATATATATATATATATATATATATATATATATATATATATATATATATATATATATATATATATATATCTTGGGAGCACTTAATTAGGTTTGCACAGAGATGGTGATGAATGCTCGCTCCCAGGTTTCTGTGATAAAGCCCAACTAATTCCTCTTAAATTACTTAAACAGTCCATTTTTATTGTAAAATACTTCCATATGCAGCTGTGACTTTTAAGTACCAGGTGGTAGTACTGTATGACATGTACTCCAATGACACTCACTGGGTAGTTTTTCAATGCATCTTTTGAAATGACATGTTATACTGAAATGAATATTATACATTGAGTGCAAATAACACAGGGGTTCTCCAATGCAGTAACGGAGAAAAAACTTAAATTTTCTTTTTAACAAAAATGAATAAAATATATTGTCTATATGATTTTCTTTAAAGAAATAATAAGAAAGAAAATACTCTGAACAGCACATTAACACCCCATGTTTAATAATTGTTACTGTCGGAACTAGCTGGGCACTGTCGCCTCTAAAAATTACTAATTTGTCCCCATGACTTTGAATCCTGTCAGAAAACATTATTTTGTTATAAAATTTAGCACAATAATGACCTATGACCATTATAGTTATAGTCCCTATAATCTAAACGCTTTCTTTATCTAAAAGCAAACCATAAACAAAGTCTGATAAAAAAATTACATTAGGAAAAAAAGATTTCTGCAAAACCTATATTCCTTCGAGCCTCTATGACCACGCCTCTTTATTAAACTTTTGATCCCAAAATTAGTAGACCTGTTCAGCACCTTAAGTCAAAGCCATTGAAAACTTTTGGTCATGGTACATGGTCTTCAACTACAAGTCATTTTACAAAATCCATTTTTTTTCTTTCAGTCAGTGGTGGATGAATGGTCTAAGGTGATTATTTTTAATGATCACTGCTATTTCATCTCTACCCACATGGGTTCGAGTCTCAGGCTTGGCCAATGTCAATGCGAATATGAGATAGCTGCCAGTAGAATCCCACTGGTTGGTGATCCATACCAGGGTTTTTCCTGGGACCTTCCTCCAAAACTTATCCTGGCTGCCAGGTAAAGCCTATCTTGCGCTGAGAGAAATGGTGTTAAAACAACCAAAATGACAAAGAAACAACAGCTGACAATGATTTTAAGATTTAGCTTTCTGACCAAAATCAATGGGATTCTTTCATAATGTGAAGTTCCACAAACTTTCATCTATATCTGCAGTACAGAACTAATGTTATTGTATGGAAATAATTTTTTTCTTTCAACCACAGTGATCTTGACATTTGCTCTTTGTGACAACTGTTTGGTCTTAACATATTTGCAGAAAGAAGCAAAACCAACAAGCTTAATAAAATCAACAAACAATTTATTTCCCTAGAAAATAAAGTGAAAATTTAAGAGGAACTAGATACATACATACATACATACATACATACATACATACATACATACATACATACATACATACATACATACATACATACATACATACATACATACATACACACACACACATATACATACATACATACATACATACATACATACATACATACATACATACATACATACATACATACATACATACATACATACATACATACATACATACATCTGTAAATAAATTACAGATCAGCTTTTAGTTGTTTTTTTTTTATTATTTAAATCAAAGTCCCCTGGTGTGTATGAATATTCCAAACTTTAAGTGATACAAGACTACATTAAGTGGTTAGAAAAATATTTTTTGCTTCTTACTATAAAGTGTGTTAAGAAAACCAATCCTTTAAGAACAGATGTGCCAAGATGGGATACATTTTGTCTGCTGTTGTTGCTGTTGGGTTTAACACCATTTTTCAGCACATAATCAGCTAGCTATACATGGCAGCCAGTATTAATGGTGGAGGAAGAAACTGGGAAATCACCAGAAGGAACCAATGACCCACGAGAAGCTACTGGCAAGCTTTCTGACATATTCACATTCGTTGAATCCTAGACTCAAACTCACTCAGACAAAGGTGAGATGGCAGTGATCTGTAATAGACTTCACTTTAGACCACTTGGCCACTCTGGACCCCCATTTTGTCTGCCAAGCATTTTTATTTTTCCACCATGGGAATTTTTTTCTCCTATTATTTTTAAATGCCTACTGGTCACAGACTATAAATCAATGCTCAATTATGGCTTACTTTTTGCAGTCTATTCTAATTTTGGTCTTCTTCAAATTTACCTACCATATGTACTTGCTTATAAGTCAAATCCAACTGAAAACTACAAAGACATTATCTTCCATTTCATAATGAACTGACAAACATGGCTTTGTGTAGTTTATAAGAGTAAGAAGAAAAAGAAACAACACAGACCCTGGCCCAATGGCACATTATGTGACAGCAGATCATGGTCTTGTCTTAAAAACAAGTATTTCAGGTAGACAGATGCCAGTAGCTACTTGTTTTCAAAATCTAACAAAGTCCTCAACACCTGTTCTAAACAGCTTATCCTGAATCTAACTTTTATTCTTTTTAAATATTTAATCTAAGGCCTGACATGCATATTGCAAACTTTAATTAAGTGATACTTGACTACATTATGGGGATAGATGAACATGATCCTATTATTTTTGTCTGTTTCATTGTTGTAAGATATTTATAAAAACCTATCTTAACAGACCAGGTGTACCAAACTGATATCACATTTCAAACCAATTAACTGAATGCAGTTTCCACATACATATAAATCAGGGTTTTCCTATATTTTTTTAAATTATGCAATACAACACTATGAAATTTTGATACCCTTCAAATTAACTGAAAATACTATTAGTTTCATTTTGTTTTGTTTGGTTTTGTGGGTTTTTTTTAACCTTTTAATGGCACAGCAACACAAAATGTCTACAAAGTGCTAAGGCAATTGGAGCCCAGTTCCTTCTCCATGAACACACCAAGGTAGCTATCTCAAAATGAGATCACAGGATTCTAACCAGCACCCTTCTGTCAAGAGTCTAGCATGCTACCCACAAAGACACCTTAGATCATTGTGTTAAAGAGAAGAAAACTTTCAGCAATTTAAATATCAATATAAACCAAGGCAGACAAATATCAGTTTTTGTGACAAAATTTCCATACATTGTTGCCTCCACCCTAGAAGATGCTTTCAAGGACTGTGGGAACCTTATAGTGCTAAGTCATGCTTTTGCAAGAACTTAACATATTTATGTTTTAAAAAAAGTGAACCAAGCAGAAAGAAATATATATTCTAATATGCAGTCACATAATGCACTATCAGATCTAGGTCTATGATCCACACTGGGAATTGTAATTAAGATCAAATAAATAGGGGAGATCCCAGCACACTATACATGTATATTGATACATCAGGATATAGAGTTGAATTTGTATTGTACATACTAGTTTATAAGTCAAGTCCATGAAGTTTGTACTTGGATTTAACTTATAAGCAATTATATACAAAACACAAAAATATGGGTTAAGAATGATTGCTTGTAAAACATTAAGAGTAATTTAACCTTTTAAATATTTTTATACTTTTACATAACTAAGGGTACAAAAAAAATTATTTAAAATGTAGAAGTTGGTTTCCTTTTTCTCCTATATGTTAGTTGAAAATTCACTCAAAGTGTTAGTACACAAAAAAGTACAGAAAACAATTTACTCTTAGTAACTATCCATAAAATATTAGTTGAATGATAATTAGTGTTTGAAAATTCATAAAATCTACACAGAATAACAGAACCATCTTTTCAAATATACAAATAAAAGTATATGTTGTTGAGGGAAATTTCAGTACAAGAAACTTACTCCTGAGATGACACTGGTTTTCTGCAACAGAAATTATTTGTGGATGTAACAGCTTTTTATGTCACTTCAGTATCATACTAACTGTATTGAGCAACAGAAAGCCAACAGAAATTATCTTGCACATAACTGCTTTTGTGATTTTTAAAATTGTATAATTTGTCTTTCTCATTTATAAATCAAAGATAGATGTAGCATCCAAGTCATTTTATATCCAACCTCTATCATAGCATTACAATACACCAAGGTAAAGGTGACATATCAATGATTTCAAAGTGTCATAACTAGTTGCATCAGTTGATACAGAAAGAATGATTTCCATCAGTCAAGACATAATCAGTGAGCAGACCAAACTCCACTTATTTCTGCATTTACTGTATGGAGAACTACTTTGTATGGTCAGAATTTTTTTTAGTTGACAATTGGTTCCTCTTAAACAACTGATAATGGATTGTAATTGGTTACTAACAGCAAATTGTAATTTTTATTTGTAATATAGATTGCTGTCTATGCTAAAAAAAATGTAGATATTGGGCCTTTTTCAGCTGTAGCTCCATCCCTGATTCATTTGATCATAATTGCTCCCTTAATTACAGTTCAGTTTCAGCAAGATTTTGCTATACAGTTTGATCTTAATAACATTGGCTTTGAGTTCAATGCTGTTTTTATTTCATATTCTATCAGATTTGGTATACAACTTGATGTTAATAAGATTACAGAAAAGCAGGTGGTATTTATTGTACTACGACTATTCCATTTAATAAATATTTCATCCATTTGAGATACTGATTATGAAAAGAAGAAATGCTAGGAGCCTGATTTATGCCACTGGGAATGTTGTTCCATACCAGTGGACCAATATATTGAAAACTTTTTTTAAACACTTCCTTTTTTGGCCTTGGTATAATTTAATTTTTACTTTTTATGGACCTTAAATTTGGAGTACCATCAGCATCTCTTTAGTGAAAGATATTGCTTAGACAGACAAGAATGACTTTTCTGGATACTGTATACATCAATTTGGCCTTTCTAAGAAATATTCTTTCATGTATTCTTAAAACCTTTATATTATTCATTGCATCCTGAAAATTGTCTATACATTGATCTAGAATTAAATGACAAGCCCTTTTTTGGAGTCTAAAATGTGTTATGTTTGAATTAGAGATATTACCCCAAATTAAATTATAATAGTTCAGATATGGCTGAATATATCATTTATAAAATGAATTTGATATTAATATTAAAAACAGGCCAAGCTTATACATCAAATCAAATTTTTGTTTTGTTTTCATTTTAAAAATGAAAATGGCAAATAAGATATTAATTCCAAAACAAGAAAGATATAAAAGTTTCAAAATTAAACAAACTGCCAGTTTAATACACAAGAGTAACATTCAAATATATTGGACATGAACTTTTTATAACTGAAAATAACAGTATTGCCTCTCGGCTGTCCTAAAAGAAAAATGTTATGATTGCACTGACAATATGTAGGTTAATGTAGCCCATGGTTGTGAGTTTGTATATTACATCATAAATTATACAAACAAAATTGTACAATGCACATTCATTGGCAAATTATCATACTTTACTCCAAGGTTACTAACATTTACAACAATTCCTACTCCCAAGTTTGATAAATGTGCTTGGCTGAATTTCCCTGCCTGCACATGAATGCCTCATCAACTCAAGTTACTTAACAAGAGGGAGTGATGAGTGGGATCATCCAAGGGTATAGAAATTGGTGGAAAATTGCTTTTTGATTCCAACAGCTCTTTGATGTTTGTCATCTGTTGTTACAATGGCTGCACCTGTGTGAACTAACCAATCAACAAACTCAAGGAAATCAAGAAACCATACATGCCCCAAAAAGAATGCACAAAGATAAATGTCATCTTATGCTTTGGCTTGCCTCCATTATTATTAAAAAATACAAAATTACAGTCCATATTATCTATAACTAATGAATGGACAGGTGGATGTTGACACACAATGGATTTGACCACCACACCATACAGTAGCTGCCCAACCATAGATAAAAACATGCAATTGTTTTTATATAAAAAATAACCAAAAACTGCAAAGATATAACTGATGATATAACTGATCAGTATTTGAATTATTGGGATATTCAGAGATGCTGTCAGGTTTTATCTAATGCAGACAGCCCCCACCCACCCTGCAGCCTTGTCACAAAAATAAGGGGAGAGAAGAAAAACTATAATTCAGCATTTTCCCTAACACTTCAATATCTCTATTTTCCTTCCCACTCCACTATGTTAGACCCTGACTGAAATCAAAATCTGTAAAAGATGTTGTATAAGCATTAATCTGTTGATTGTTTCTAAACTTAATCTGTTCCTTACCCATGTGTTAATAGTGTTCTGTGCTTAGAACCCTTTTTTATTGTTTGTCCAATTAAAAAAGGTTGTGTTAATTGACTCTACAAATAATGGAGATATTTAAAATAACATTCAATTATTAGTCCAGTGTTGATATAAAAGAGTCATTGTGTTGTATGATAAAATCTGGAAAGTTCTTGCATGGCATACAGCCACCACTTAAAACTTTCAAACTGGATGACAACAAGAAAAATCATAAAAGTGTTCTAAAAAGGTGATTGAGACAGTACCAGATATCCTGGAAAAACAAATATGAATGCCTGAAATGTGACCCAGAAAAGGATGTAATGTTGTGCACTTTTTGAACCCTATAATCGGAAAAACACAAATCAATAGAACTTAGGAAGGATCAGTAAGAGGGTTATCATGCCGATCCTGTGATAAGCAGATTTTTAAAAAATCATATTTTTCAAGACTTGGTCCAAACAGTGATGTCAAAATAAGATTTCTGTATGCTAAGCCTCCAGTCTTTTAGGTTCTTTAATAATACAGGATATTTATATTGAAGCATATGGTATTTATTAGATCTGAACTTCCATAAATTTACTAAGTAAACATCAATAACTGGGCTATACAGAACTGAGAAGGTTTCTCATGTACTTCAAGAAATTGATACAAACTAGATATAACCCCATATTTACTATATTTCAAAAGTTTCCAATGCAAACATGTCACCTTCATATAACTGGTACCAGTTACACATCATTTTTGAAACACTGCAGAATATTCAAAAGAACTATGTACAATGACCAAGATAAACACAACCCCATTCACTACCTTAATTTACAGACAGTAATTGGTCAATTGAGATGCCAGTTTAAACCTCTTCAAAATTTTATTAAACTTTATGAGGAAATTCTTGGATGGCAAGGTCAAAGGGTATATGGTATGTATACATATATATTTAATGAACAATATCAAATATTCTATTTGCAATGTCAGACTTTGGAAATGTTAAGTTGCAGTCAAGTTGTAGAACTGACTCAAGTTGTAGTCCCACATGGTGTGGTAGACTTTGACTGCTGTTTCAATTACAGATGATATTGCAATTACTTACATGAAGGATAGGTGTAGTGTTATTCAAACTATATTGATTGCAGGTCATTATTGACTTGTTAGACAATATATTTAAGGACATTAAAGACTTGTTAGGCAATATATTTAAGAACATTAATGACTTGCTTGGTAACATATTAAGCACATTATTGACTTGTTAGGCAATATATTTAAGCAAATTACTGACTTGTTGGGCAATATATTTAAGCACATTACTGACTTGTTAGGCAATATATTTAAGCACATTACTGACTTGCTTGGCAACACATTAAGCACATTAATGACTTGTTAGGCAATGTATGAAGCATATTATTGACTTTTAAGGCAATGTATAAAGCATATTATTGACTTTTTAGGCAATGTATGAAGCATATTATTGACTTTTTAGGCAATGTATGAATCATATTATTGACTTTTTAGGCAATGTATGAATCATATTATTGACTTTTTAGGCAATGTATGAAGCATATTATTGACTTTTTAGGCAATGTATGAAGCATATTATTGACTTTTTAGGCAATGTATGAAGCATATTATTGACTTTTTAGGCAATGTATGAATCATATTATTGACTTTTTAGGCAACATTTGAATCATATTATTGACTTTTTAGGCAATGTATGAAGCATATTATTGACTTTTTAGGCAATGTATAAAGCATATGATTCACAATGTATTCTGCAGAACCAAGTCTTACTTGTATCTGTGCTATGATGAATGGCATGCAGCATGGCTGACTTACCTCCCCACCCCCAAATGTGATATATAGCTTTAACACTGACAGTATAGCCTTAACACTCAAATGATGACACCATCACAACCTGATAAATTATACCCATGTTTCACCATGCTTATAAAGGTAAAACAAAAGGTGCCAACATATTCAAAAATTTTAGAACATCCAATCTTCTGCACATGATATCCTTTTTCTGTCTTTGAACTCCATATTTTAATCTCCATTTTGAGCCAAATAAAGGAACCAAAACCTTACCCACCTTGGAGCCACATCATAGATTCGAAACCTTGTTCACTTTGGAGCCACATCTAACCATGTGATCACCTTTTATCAACCACTCAACAGCTGATGCAGTAAAGGTTACAAGTAAGTTAACCCATATGTCTATCCACCCAGGGTCCAAGCTAGGAGAAGTGTGGGAAAAATCAGGCAAAACACAAAACAGTTACCCTCATCCATAAACTTTTGCTTCAGCACAGAAGGAAAGTGAAGCTGACAACACTCTGCTAAGAATCAGTGCCTCCTTGCCCTAATTAAACCCACTGAGATTTTGCAATCTTGTACAGTTTTAGCCATAAAAAACAAACACACACATATCTATCTATCTATCTATCTATCTATCTATCTATCTATCTATCTATCTATATATATATATATATATATATATATATATATATATAAATGCAATAAACTGACGACGAACAGAACAAAACTAGTAACTAACTAGCCTAAGCGCTTTCGACTCTTAATGAGTCTTTTTCAAAGGCAAATACAAAACATATATACGACAAACAAATAAACACAAAAACGTGTTTGTAAACCTCTACATAACTGTCTCCACATGTGTTAAAACTATAAATATAACCAGCTTGTATAGACTAGTTGCGGAAACTGAAAATGGTGTATAATTCCCTAAAAGTCTACAAGCCAAAGCGACATCTATTTTTACTTTGTGTACATATGTAACGCAGATTATATCCCGGATATTTGATTATATACCGGTTATTCTTATAGTAAAAATTGAAGGATAATAAGAAAATTTAGAAAATGTTAAATTCTACTAGAGCATTGTTTTCATTTTCCAGTCTTCTTGGTTTAGACCGCTTGGTTTCAATGTTCTAAGGCGGCGTATCCAGTATGATTCCTTTTCCTTCCTGGTTTTGGAACTCCAGCTGTGGTTGTTAGCAATAGCGATAAGTATTATATCACTGAAAGTGTGGCATGGGGAGGAGAAGTGTATAACTCGAAAAAGTAAGTGAAATCACCAACTTTGTTTCAACCCAACCATTAAATATCTTAGCTCTGTATCATTTTTCTGTCAAATGATCAAAGTACTCATTGTTTTCAAATTTAATGAGTAACCAGCATTGAACCATGAGAGTTTTATGCTGGTTTCTTTTTTTTTTACACTCAGTTTACTTCTGAACACTGGGCTGTACTTAGCTATTGTCTATACAACCTTCAAAAGTGTAAAGATAGGCAATTATTACTTTTCTTTATTCACTTTATTAAAAGGCTTCAAAAACATGTTGATCACAAAAAGAAGTGTACTCTAGTTAAATAAAAGTATACCACAACAAATTAAATACTGGCAAGTTGTTTGGTGTCCCCTTTACTAAAATGTATATGTACTTCCTAATCCTGCATCAACCTCCTTCATCTGCTGTTTTTGTAACATGTCAGCACTGTGACATGTAATATTAATAATAATAATAATAATCAGGTTTTACCAGTGAAGCATCATGTATCCTCAGCAGGTTTCACCACGTGGAATTTAAAAAGGCACACATTCTTTGAAGATAAGAAAGAAAGACATAAGTATAAAATAAAATTTGGTGTTCCGAGTCTTGAATTAAAGTCTGTGCAAACAGATTCTTCATTTGTATCTTAACCGGTTATCCAACTATGACACATTTATGCAAAATGAGGCTTTACCAAACTTCTGAGCTCTGTACAGTCAACATCATTTACGATATACCAAAAGTAGCTGGTATTAATAAAAAGTAGATAGATGTGGTCCTAAAATGATACCAAATATAATGTCGACTTTCTACTTCCATTATGAAATACTGTGGGAAATAGCAAAGTTTTGAAACCTTTTTTATTTAAGCCAAAGTTTGTGTCTGGATCTTAGACCTTTTGGTATAAGATCTAAAGCAGACTGGTCCAAACTGCACACGGACAGGTGAACTACTGCCAAAAGTACACTAGGATAAGTCTGAGATTTGGAATACAAAATTTTTCCTTCGGCACATACACAAGTGAAATAGCCAATAGAAAACACTTTGATACACATAGGCCTCTGGTTAAATGAATAATTTCTATAGCAAATGTATTTACATGTGTTCAGAAGTAACCCAAATAATGCAACTCTCCAAACCCTATTTAAGATGAAAATAAAAAGAATCTCCAGCAGCTAATGATTTAACAAAAGGGACTAATGCTCTACTGGCAAAATGAATTCAAATAGAATTGAAATAAGATTATTTCTTTTTTGTTATCAGCTAAGTATCAAAACCATTTATATTTATCAGGGATTTCAAAGCAGTATTAAGTATACTACCACACATAAGCTCCTTCTGTTGACCATAAAATAATTACAGTAGTTGCCTGTGACCATTTCACTAACCACAGGTGTCACTGTCAACAGAACTGCATTATGCTTAGTCATAATAGATCACCTGGGAAGCTTAAGTTCTTATTCAAGGTACTTGTTTATCTTATCTATCTTTACAACAAAAGACATTTTTATTAAAAAAAATCCAATTGTACTGTATTTACACCTGATACAGTGAATACATTTAGGCTCAGGCTTTTATCAATGATAGGTCTAATATATTCTGTCTGTAGGTAAGGATGGCAAACAGCATTCAGGAAAAAGAAAAAACTAACCTGACATCAGTTACCAATTGATTTTGACATGTACCAAGAGAGACAACTCTGACAAAGGTGAAAGTGAGCAATGCATACACAGTGGGGTGGGGTTTACAGTAAACAGTCTGACATTTCCTTTTTCATATTATATAATTTACAATAGTCAGTATTATTCCTACCCAAATGTGCACATAATCAGGGCCAAATGGGTAAGGTAAAACATGTAATGGTCAGTTATTAAGTTTTACAGTTATGGGTCAAAACATGTTTAGAGGTGAAATGGACAAGGTACAAGAGCTCTTCCTCTCCAATATGCAGGTGCTTGTGCACATACTGTATAATCAACAATAATAATTATTATTCCCACACATATGTACAGAGCACAAGTTGTAAAATTGGAATATGTAGATTACAAATGGTCTCAGTGCAATGAAACCACATTTATCTGCATCAAATCTTAAGTAAAAATTTGTATTGTGCTGAATTGGAACAAGTTATAGTTGCTAAATAACTAGTGTATCAAATAATATAAAGATATTAACAGCACATATTGATCAATAAAATGAGAGTATCTACAACATTGTTACGTTTAGCAGCTGATAGACAGTACACTCACAGATGGGGAATATCACTAGTGACAACACTAGTGACAACAGATTGTTTGATTGGGATTAAATTCAAAATAAATATTTACCCACAAGCATTTTTCATCACAAACATATAAAATTATTGATAATGTCACTGATATTAACTTGACATAACTCCTACTGTAAGCAATATACACCATGATATATCTGTAAGTGCAGTCTACTCTTGTTTTGACTGGTCAATATTATGTATAACATATGTCATGTACTATGAGAAGTTTGTGCCTGCACATTTCAATTATAGACTGATTAATCTCACAGATGAAATTTTCCTTTTTCATTTGACTGAATACTGAAGTTGTTGTTCTGGGGCTTAACACCATTTTTCAGCATACGATAGGCTATACATGTCGGCCAGTATTAAAGGTGGAGGAAAAAAACCAGGAAATCTGCAGAAACCACCGACCCATGAGAAGCAACTGGCAAGATTTCTCACATATCCACATTCGCTGAATCATAGACTCGAACCCATGAAGACAGAGGTGAGATGACAGTGATCCATAATTGAGAGCGCTTTAGACCACTTGGCCACTTAATGCCCCAATGTTGAATGTTAAATAATGTAAATATGACTTCACAGATTATATTATGTGAAATAAAAGATATGTGTCTTTTTATGAATATAATGTGTTTCTCATATACAGAAGGACTGCATTTATTTCAGTCCAGTATAGACTCAGTGGCTATTTTGTTCACAAATGCTACTATTGATAATTTCAACTTGACATCATCCCCGGCATTCAACCAATTAAACACAGCTTTCTGACTAATTCAAGAAAATGACTGACTCAGTAATTTATAGTATTAGACCTTATTCTTTGATAGCCTATTTTTTTAAAACTAAGTATTTATAATCAATAACATGTCAAAATGTGTTCCAAGATTTTCCAAAAGGTAATGTTCTTGTGACCTTTGAATTAGTCAATGAAAATGCAGTGATAACAATCTGAAAGTGAATTGTTTAACACGTGTTAATGCTCTTCAGTCATATTACTCAGTCTCCTAAATGCAATGATAAATGACATCATTTGATTGGATGACAAAATTAGCAATTATGATAATAACACAGATCACCAGATAATGAACATGAAAATCACTCTATCTCACTTATAACTTATTCTATACAGTCATTTACTCTAAGTTTTTTAATTCACTGAACAGTGAATGAATTTAATCTATCTCAAAATAACATATTCTGGTTATGGGTAAAATCTGTTCAAATTTGTAAATAAGTCATTAAGCTGCTGAATAACAGCTCCTGTATATTTCCACTGCAGAATAGCAGTTTCTAGTCTGTACTGCTGAATAGCAAGCAACTGATCCAGTCTGTACTGCAGAATAGCAGTTCCTACAGCCCATAATGTAGAATAGCAGTTTCTATAGCCCATACTGCAGAATAGCTGTTCCTACAGCCCATACTGCAGAATAATAGTTCCTACAGCCCATACTGCAGAATAATAGTTCCTACAGCCCATACTGCAGAATAACAGTTCCTACAGCCCATACTGTAGAATAGCAGTTCCTACAGCCCACACTGCAAAATAGCAGTTCCTACAGCCCATACTGTAGAAAAAGTTCCTACAGCCCATACTGCTGTAAAAAAAAGTTCCTACAGCCGATACTGCAGAATAACAGTGCCTACAGTCAGCACAGCTGAATAGCCATTCCTACTGTCTGTATTGCAGAATAACAGTTCCTACAGCCTCTACTGCAGATGTTATATTTTCATATATTCAATGTATTTTTTGTCGCATATTACAAGAAATAATGAAAGTAACATTCAAATTTTTATTTGGGGAACTTCTATTACTGTGTATATTTCATACAAGAGTCATACATGGCTGCGGCATTTAATTTTTCAAATAGTTTCCAATGCCATCATTTCAATAGTTCAAGATTAAAATTTTCCAATACACATTGCTATTATTTCATTATATTTCTGAGATTCACTCCACAGTGGTCACAGTTCTTAGATAAGAGTAAATTAGGCAAATAGGGTGCTTAGCATTTATTGCATGTACTGTCGGCAAAATGTCGTATGAAATTCTATGATGATGGATAGAAAAGTATTCTTCTCCACTGTCATGTCTATACAGCAAAATTTATTGCTAACATATTTTACTTTATATAATTCTATCAATATAATTAATCACTAAAAATACATACTAAAATTCCACAAAATCCAGAATGGCTGGAATCCTTGCATCTTAGTGACATATGCTGATTTTTCATTCATCATATAATGTTGGATATGCCAATAAAAAATAAAAGCATTTTGTTATAAGAAGTTCAGGGTCTGTATTCTGAAGACATAATCAAAGTACCTGTGTAAAACTTGCAATCATGATCCCAAAGTCAAAAGGTTAAGTAAGCAGGTCACAGGATGAATCATCTTACCATTCTCATTATTCGTCCAATGCATGAAGAATATACATCATGAAGTTTAGAAAATATGAGCAAACGAAAACAACTTCAACCACAACTTGCATGCAAATTTTATTTTACTGCACTACAACCTTGACAAACTAAGGTCAAAGTTGAAGCGTATGTATCACAGAACAAACTGTCTTTGCTTCAAAACGATTCATGCTAAACATAATGAAAATCTATCAAGGATATCAGGAAATATAAGTAAATATAAAAACTGTCCCCACAAACCCAAATACAATATTTTTTTAAAAGACACTGGCCCAAAGGTACGATGGGCAGGTAAGCATTTTATATAATAAAATGTCTTTGATAATGATTCATGCCAGGAATGATGAGACCATTATGATTCTTGGAAATATATGCAAATGAAAAACTAACCCTTTCATCACTACAGACCGAAAAATCAGTCCAGGGGAAGTAAGTCCGCAAACACTATGGACCGAGTTTTCGGTCTAGGGCAGTGTTCTTCCTTAACGTTATAGTACCCGACTAAATAACTTTCGGGGTACCTCTAATAACTTCCTTCTTGTAATGTAAATGTTATATTTGGATGATCTCCTGAGTTTAGCTTGTATACAACTAGAAATATCGAACAAAGTACGAACTTTTAACGTGTTTTCCGAATGCGGAAATTTGTATCCAAAATGGCAGAGTTTGAACAAATTTCAGAGGAGGTTATCGGAGGATTTGAATAATTTCGACCTGGTAAATTTGGATGAAAATGAGAGAAGATGTCCTGGGAGATAATGGAATGCACTTTTGAGTGACAGTGATTACGATGAAGAAAACTTTGAAGGTTTTGAACCAGAGGAATTGTGCGCACCATGTGGTTTTGATTGTACGAAGCCAGAAAACCAGAAATTTGTTTCAGTTTTCTGACAGAATTGGGCACACCCAAGTGTTAGATGGCTCCAGGAAAGCTTCGGAATATTTTCAAATATTCTATTCAGATAAAGTGTTTGGAAAAATTGTCCGTTTAATGAACTTCAATGCGACGATTAAACGTGGCAGAGCTTTATAGGTGTGTGGACAGATATCACCTTGGAGATCATTTTGGTTCATTTTATAGAAGTTTATATATTATGGACACCATGAAAGAAAGACTTGTATTGTTACTGTGATTATTCACTAGTACATCTAGGGTCAATTGAACACGTTTTGAGAACTTTCTAAGTTTTCTAAGCGGTAATAAAATAATTACTTGTATTTTACCTGTTGTGTTACCTGTTTGCACCTGCATTTTAACAGTTGTAATAGATATGCACATTTTAATGAATTAGTCATAAAATTTGATTTTTAACCTTGATTTTGACACTTAATCCAGCCAGATATCTTTAACATTAACAAAGTTATGTTGTTTCAAAGTCCACAAGTCATTTTGCTTTACAACTCCAAAGTTACTTAGTGTTGAGGACTCTATGCCTACAAAGTTACTTAGTGATAAAAGGGCTAATCATAACTAACTGTTGAAAACAATAAAGCAGCCAACAGACAAGTGTCTGAAATGTCTTGCCCATGTCTGATTTGAAATCAACAAAAATCCTCTCATTATTCAGTTAACCTATTACTTACCCAATGATGCTATCTTTCTGACCTCGACTCCACCATGGTATTTATTCTGCTGCACTTCATCCCTGCCTGAATGTATGTTGCACAGGTTACCGTAGCAGCAGCAAAAAGTGAGGTTTTTAAAGGACAAATGTGAAGCGTCTAACTGGCAATTATCAACTGAACAGGTATTGTTATACTCAATCCAGCATCCTGAAATAAATAAATAAAAAATAAACAAACACGGTTAATTCAATGTTTCTTCAAATTTGCAATTAACAATGTATTAAAGACTTGACGAATAATGAGCCTTCTGTGGAAATGTAAGGATTCCTTCAATAATCTGCAAATCGGTGGATTGATTGATTGTGGTTTTATGGCATACCAGTACTTCAGTACCACAAGAAATGTTTATGATAAATTAAAAAATGTGAACGTTTACAGTATAAAACCACAATGATGATTGCTGAAAATCTATGAAGGTTTCCAAATAAATGGTGTGTCTAAAGGGTAAATAGACAATGAAAAATAAATTGGGGTTATTGATAGTATACCTGCTGGTTAAAAATACTTGAGATATGTTAACTTTCTTCAAGAAATTTAAAATACAAGAGACATTTACTGTACCAAAAAGTGCCTTCATGTGCTGAACACTTTAGTAATGATTGTGTGTGGTTTGGAAATCAAAACCATCTATCAGGAAGTGCTTCATGGTGAAAGATTCATTTCAGGAAATGCACTTGGGTGGATCTTCACCATTTAATATAATGGAGTGGGTTATATATACTGTATGTTTGACCAATTGTAATTTGTGTAATGACTATCTCATCCTTACTAACGTGGCCATTTCCCTAAGGTGGATTTGACCACATGGAACTTGTAATTGACACCATCGGTCTATGATACATGCTGCTTACTAAATAAGGATTCTTTCCACCTGGTTTAAAATCAGCAAATGGCATTATAAAATCAGCTAGTTGCAAATATAGGATTACTTCAACACCATAGCCAGTTCTTTCAAGATCTTTAATATCAACATGACTGGGTAACCAACATTATGATTATATAGTAAGATGTACACAGTTTCAGGGCTGAGCGAATCCCATAGCCCGATGTCACAGACTAGTCATTTTTTAAGTCGGGCAAGAAAAATTTTCCAAGTCACTAGTCTGGGACAAGTACTTTTTAAAAAAGTCAGGCTAGTCCTTATTTTCATGCTTTAATCACTATATCTACCTTTATTTGGCCAATCATGCCTTTCCAGGTGTACTAAATATTTGATTCCAGCATCTCTTCAAGTATACATTTAACTCCCATTATCGCTTGATTGCATATTGGGCTAAGCAACCAAATTATCGGCAAATCAAAACATATCAAGCAAAAGAAAGCCAGTATGATCAATTTACAGTGTTGTAAATATTACCTGACTTTCATTTATATGTTTGATTTGTTTTCCCACAGCAACATTAGAAATGGTTAATTGTTGATATCATATGACAATTTGAACCTTGAAGTCACTGACATGTGGGTCTCAAGATTTGTGTAGTCATTTGAAATGGAAGGTAAATGTCGAGTTCCAGGTCAAATTTTATCAAAGCTATTGTTTCAGCTAGTCTCAGCCGATTAAAGCTATAACAAATGCTTTACTTGCAATATCTGAGAAAATAAATCATATTTCTATCCATTTCATGCAGATATATCTTGATGAAAGGTTGTTTAAGTTTGCGTAGTAAGTGGCTACCCTATTTCAAACTTTCAATAGGGAATGGACTCTGATCCTACACCCAAACATAAATGTCCAAATATCAAAAATGGGGTGGCAAGGGTCAGAGGAAACTCAGATCAAGTGCTTGAAGCCATTTATCAGTTAGGGAGATCAAAGCAGTCTCACATGAGTGTTTCTGTCTAAAGCCTGATTGATTAGGGTATAACAGAAAGTGTTTGGTTAAATATGATATGAATGAATCATGGACATGCTTTTCAATCAATTTTGACAAGTTTGGTAGTATTGAGATTGGCAATAGTTATCAGCATCATCCTTAAGACCAGATTTGTGAATAGGAGTTACTTTTGCAGTTTTCCATATTTTGGGAACAGATGAGGATGCAATACTTAAATTGATTATGAATGTTATGCTATCTACAATAGCAGAGGCAGAAGATTTAATGAGTCGTGGACCAATCTGATCAAGTCCTGTAGCTTTCTTAGTATCAAGTTCACTGAGATATTTCTTAACAAAGTTTTTTGAGACTGGAGGGATGGAGAAACATACCTTCTTAGAGATTTTGCTGCTGCATAACTTTTTCAGTTCAATAAAGTTGTTTTCAATCACTAGTTCTTTTAACTTTGTGGTAATGTTGGTGAAAAAATCATTGAAAACATTTGCAATGTCATTGTCATTAGTGACTATGGTGTCATTTACCAGAAGTGAGTGGATTTTATTTATTTGTGTGTTCCTCCAGTAAGTTCATTGAAGACTTTCCAAATGCAGTTTTTGTTGATCTTTTTGTTTTCAAGCAATGATTGATAATAATTTTGTTTAGCTTTTTTGATCATATTTGTTTTTTTATTTCTCCATACTTTATATTGTGCATGGTTTCCCATAGCCTTAAATTGGTCTCTTGTTTTCAGAGCATCAAGGATTTCAGTTGTAAGCCAATTAGGTTGGATTTCATTCTTTACTCGATGTACTTTCAGTGGTGCATGCTTAAAAACTACATCAATAAATAAGTCAGTCCACACCCTCAGAGCTTCATCTATGTCATCCAAATTTTGGATCATCTTCCATGGAGCTTTATATAGGTCTTTGCGAAATTGTTCTTCATTAAAATTTTTGAATGATCTGTAAGTGATAGTTTTGTATGTATTTTTCTTATTTCTCTTGCATTTAACCTTCCTTGTCAAAAAAGTAGGATAGTGGTCACTAAGAGCAACTTATGATATTTTAACACAAGTAGGTTGATATAAATGTGATCAAAATGGTTCCAATATCTCATCAGGCTCAGTATTATGGGCCTTGTTTAAAGCATCCAAAAGTTTCCGATGTGAAAATGGTTGATTGCAATTCTTTGAATTATCTGACGTGAATTTTCAATGTATATTTTCTTTTTTTTTTACTTTTTGATCTTTACATATCTGCTGAATAATTGGATGATCATGAATTCTTTGGAATACTATCAGTAAATATATTTGCTATATCATGTTTGGAGGTGAAGTTTTTATTGCTAAAATTTAGATGTTAGAAGGAGTTGTTAACATTACTATTTACATTGTGGATCATGTCCCATACTTTCCTTAGAGAGAAAAAGGAGTTTAAAGTAGAAACTTAGTTTTTTTGGCATGTGCTCATACTTCTTCAATTGTGCAGTGAACTTTAGCCCTGAATACACCATACCTACTTAAATTTTTGGGCATGATTATTAAAATTTTTCAATGCTTCATCAGTAAACCATGAGGCATTTTTTCTTCATTCTTTTAGACTTCAGTGAGGACACAGAAATGGATTCTTTTTATTAGTAATATATCTGTAAATTGCTGAGCAGGATCATTGATGTTTAAGCTATCTCTGTTAAGCCTAGTGTTTCAAACTATCTAGTTTGAAATCTGCTCGTAAATGGCAGACATTGATGCGTATTAGAAAGTGGTTGCTACTTTTAAGGTCATCAGTACCATCCAATCATAATCCAAAAGCAGTGAAGGTCATCAGTACCATCCAATCATAATCCAAAAGCAGTGAAGGTCATCAGTACCATCCAATCATAATCCAAAAGCAGTGAAGGTCATCAGTACCATCCAATCATAATCCAAAAGCAGTGAAGGATAACGATCTGTCAGATCTATGCACATACATGTACACATTCCAAGATGTACATATGTCAGTGACTTGGTGTTACAAACACACAAATTATGCCTGAAAATAATAAAATATCTAATTTTTTGACTTTGTAATTTATGTACTTTGATCCCCATAAAATGTTCTGGGCATTGAAATTCCAGAATAGAGGAAATGGGATAAGCAGCTGTCAAACAAGGGGATTCCTTCCATGACCCACAAATCTACAAAAACATAGGGATACCTTCCACAATGCACAAATTAAATACTGATGGAAATGTCAATTGATACTTGTGGTGCATAAATGAACTGACAGCAAATGCAATAAACAAGCTGTTCAAAACTAAAAGTACCAAGAAACAATTCTTCTCACTTTTTCCTGATTCAGTATCACTAAAGTGCAGGCCTAACACACAATATTGAGATCCATAATGGAAACTCATAAATGCTCAATCTCTTACCTTTTGCAAACAAACAACCATGATTAAGAGTGAATATATGCCAGTAGTGGAGAGAATAAGGTGCAAGAATCACTATTGGCTAAATTGAGAAAAAAAATCAAAAAGTGGTTTCAGGGCCTGAAAATTGTGACTGACTCAATGATACAGGACAAGTAGGATCCTACACTTGCCAAGATTGCATAAGCCAAGCATTGGTCCAGCAACTACAGTGCACAGAACATTAAAGAAAGCACTGGAAATATTTTAAAAATTAATAACTGTGTCAGTTGAATCTGGTGCTTGATATTTACTCACCAATAAATCAATACTTAAACTTATCTATTGGTAACCATACAGAGCATGCTTGACTTGAGATAAAGCTGATGAAAGAAAAACATCTGATTGAAAAAAATCAAGCTTAGGCTGGTATTCTGCATGTTGTTGGTGAAAAACCATCACAGATGTGACTTTCCATCCAGAAGTAGTAGCACAAGATTTTCAAGATGAACATAGTAATGTCAGATCAGTACTTAAGACCAACTAGACACCAGTCATCCAGTGAAAATCCTATGCTGATATGACTTACCATTCAGGAGGATTAGCAATAACAAGATTTTCAAGATGGCTGCTATGGTGGCCTTAATGGATGTCAGATCAGCACCATTTTCATTTAGGATCAGCTATACATAAGTTGTCATTTAGTGAAAAGGCAAAATTGAAAAGACCATCCATTAAGGTGAAGTAGCAATAACAAAATTTACATGATGGCCACAGGATATCTAAACAGAACCATTTTCATTTTGGACCAACTAGACATCACAAGATGTATTCTACAGAAAATCCATGCCAATATGACTTTCCATTCAGGTTGAGCAGCAGTAAGATTTTCAAGATGGCTTCTCTAATGACCATTCTGGACATCATATCAGCACCATTTTCATCTGGGACCAACTAAACATCATAAGAAGTATTTTAGAATTAAAACAAAAAGGAGTGACAAGATTTTCAAGATGGCTGCATTGGTAACCATACTGGATGTCTGAGCAGCTCTATTTTCATTTTGGACTAACTAGACCTGGCAAGTGCAAATTACGGTCCATGACCCATATTATCCATTTATTTACCTCAAAGGGTATGTCTTTAAAACTCACTTGTCTAGCTCATATCCTCGAAATTGCACAAGCATGAACCAGACATTATGAACATGTGCAAGTGTAATTTTTTGTAGTAATTATATAGATAGGAATCAAAGCATGCAGGAATGTTGTAATGCTGTGTCAAAATTTCTGTTGAATACAGCAATTTATGTGGAATACCTATAACTTTCAAATACTTATTGACTGTACCTTAATACTATACTTGAAGGTTCCCCCAACACCTGAAAAGTGAATCCTATGTTTTCACAAACAAGATACAAATCACTGTAAATACATAATCATTTATATAACTTTTTAATGACTCCAACTGACTGTATTCAGGATCCCAAACCTTTGTAGCTATATACATGTACTTTTGGTTGTGAAACACCTTGCCACACTGAATCATACACTCATAAATGGCACTGAAATAGCCCCATTTGTCCATGAACCAAACCCTTGTCACCCAATCAGCCTTAAGAATTATTATCCTTATTAGCTACATCTGACCATCCTCTTTCAATCAGCAAAAATGGAATTCAGGTAAAAAGATCTGACAGATGAACTATGGATGGACAACACCAATGACAATGTATGCTCAAAATGGAGATAAAGAAAATGCATTTACCTTGCAATACAATACTCAGCAGACCATTTCCATCTTTTAGCCATGCTGTAAAACAGGAATAATGATCATAACCTGGGCCACATCGCTCTGTATTGTTCACCAAATATGGTACGTGGCTGTGCAAGAAGGTGGTGCCATTACCATAGAATTTCGAGCGATCATCTTTATAGGCACAGTACGTATATTCTTCAGTGTCAGGTACACCTGAAAAAAAAAACATTTAAACATCTCAAACTAGCAGGAAGTAATCCGGGTTTAAATCTTAACAATGATCATCTAATATTGTTGTTCTGAGGGGTATGTTCTTTAAGTTGACCATTTATGTAAGGGGAGAAATCAGCTGTTCCAAGGAGTCCATTCAATAGCTTCACTGTCCAATGTTTAAAAATCAGGGTTTCAAAACCAAAGTCATTTGACCTCTGACCCCATAATCTCCACAGTCAAAATGAAACTCTCAAAGTAAAAACTAATATTTCAATAGTCATTGATTTTTTACCATCAAGATCTCATGGCTGGAAATGTTTGTTATTCATGGAGAGCAAACTAATATTGACTACTTAGAACTCTGGAGAACCAATTTTAATCAGACTGAGTAGTGTGTAAGAAACAGACAAACAACAATATGAAAGACATGGCCATTTCTGAGTTTTGGTACAAGTGTTTCGATTTCTAATTATGTATGACTGTGCATATAGTTGGTATATTAAACAGAAAAAGGATTATTTTATATAGTCTTATATTTTTCTTACCAAAAGATTCTACTTTTAAGTCTTCATTTCAAATGAAAAATATAACTATGACAGTTATATATAAATCAAAAATCTTTTTCTTTTCTTTAAGACCATCACATAATATGTCCATGCTATTATTGTCCAATAATTAATGCTTGAACATACTTGTGACTTAGGTGTTGTTCTTAAAACTGATGTAATGTCTGGACACATTCTCTCAGTGGCTTAAGTGGTTATAGCAACTGCCTTGGATGTTGGAGGTTATGGGTTCAAAACCTGGCCGAATCATACCAAAGACTTATGCATACATTCTTATCTCTTGTACTGATATGTATGTTATTACAGCAAAAGCATTGATGCATCAATTCAGTAGTTCCCCTCTTATATTGCCACCCCTTCTGCACCAGGAAAGTGGCCTTATAAGGCGGTTGGCCTTTCCAGAAAGGGACTAAATTTTTTGTGAGAAGTATATGTATGTAGTAAGAAAGCTTCATTTTTCAAAGCATTTAATATCTTTGTTTAAAAGCAACATTAAATATTGAACGGTTCTTGTGCTATAAAAGTTGACTTATTTCAACTGAATATGAATTAATAGTTCTTATTCTTGGCGTAAGCGTGATATGCGAGCGGGTGTTGTCATGCACATTGCAGAACCATTCGAAAACGTCATTTGAATCTTGGTACATATGCAATTCTCTTTCCATTTACTCCATTTTCCCACTGCTGCTAAATAACTTATCGGTTACGATGTTATTTATTCGAGTCTTTTCAACATAAAATTGTTTTATTCAAGTCTTTTCTACCTAAATTTGTTTGACCAGTCCCCCTCCCCACCTCTCCCGATATCGTAGACTATAATATCCGATGTTTTCTGAAATGATCATCTTCGTTTACGTGATGACATGTTAATGTTTGGTAATGAGTTATTCCGATGTTGCTAACTGTATGCGATTTAATTATGTAGACGACACATTTGCAGAGCGGACAAAATTCTTTCTTCGTAAAGAAGCGACAAGTTGTGTTGTCACGTGATTTTTCGGTCTTTGTCTAGTACCCTGTTTCTCTTTTTAGCCAATGCTGACCGTGTGATCTTGACATTACGTCCAGTTATAATCATCAATGTTGCAACTACAAGACTGATAAAACAATTTTTTTCTGCATTTAAACAGATGCCATATATTTTTAAAGGCAGCGATTGTCATGTGATTCATTAGTCGCAGTCTGGTACCCTATTGTTTTTATATTTATTTTTTTTTTACTCTAAGTGCGAAAAACGGCTTGGATAAGTACACCAATTGGATCTGAACAATAGCACATCGCGGCCGTTAAACTTTACAATTGTTGAGTAATAGCCATTAATTATGTAAGTTCAACATCTTGCAAAGGGAAGCCATAAAGGCTATCAAACCATTTTAGGCGCAGACTTTGGTCTTGTCCATCAATATTGCCACTTCTCTGAGGTTAATACTATTACTAAGTGTAATCTTAACAATTATCCATGGATAAACCAGACATCTAGGATAACACGCAGTAAGGATATATGGATTACCTTTAAGTAAGGAATAAAATATGAGTCTTTCTCGGCTTTAAGGAATAAATGTGGCTTCTCGTGAGGTGTAAAGGATATAATATTAACCTTAGTGGTACCTGTAGAACACTTTTTTGAAGAACGAAAATCTGACGTCTGGAAACTGAAATCGGATTACTTAACACAATTAGAAAAAAAAATGTTCTAGATACATATTACAAAATAAAATGCGGCCGCTTGTGAGGGATAAATTTTATGTATTTGCAAAGATTTGCTGGCCGTTGGTCATGTTAGCCGGGTAGCCTTTCGTGAGAGGTAATTTTGAACACAAATTCGTCGGTGCCTTCAGATTCTGGCCATAAGGAGCGGGTGGCCGCTGGAGAGGGGGGCCATTCAAGAGGGGGACTACTGTATATCAACGAATAGTTTCACCCCTAAATTATACATCTCCATATCTCTGTGTAATAGAGGATTGCAGAAATTCTGTTTATTATTTTCTAAAGATACAGAATGTGGCATCTCTAGGAAAAGGATGAAGTTAATGAATAACTGATTTGTCAAAAACAGGGTGACAACTATATGAGATATTCTTAAATATTTGGCCTCTCATTGTGAGATCAACCAACTTTGCATTTTTGCAAGGTGAACAATCTCACAAACCAGCTACATGGCACTGATGGCTCAGGCAGTAAGACATTGCCACCCCCACCCCCAATCAAGCATATCAAGGTCAAGATCTTACATCATAGAACTAAGGGAGCAGTTCATTTTATTTTTATAGTACAAGTTATACAGGACATGTAGGTGTTCAGCACATACTATTTCAGTAATGGGTGTAATATTTTTAATTTGATGATACATACTTTAAAATAATGATTACTCACATTATTTTGGATTGTTATAGATCTAAAAAAAATTGAAGATCTATATTTGCATGCATCCAAAAATACTTAAAATGACACAACTAAATGTTAAATGATGTGGACATATTGGATAAAGTCAACCTAAAGGTGTCATGAGGAAATCTGCATGTGTTGAAAACAATTCATATGTCCATGTTATTTGTTATGATAGACCTATTCTTGACCCAGTTATGTAGATGGTCACCACTAAGTAAAAGTCCATGGGATTTAATAATTTTTGTTTGATAGGGTTTTTTAAAATGATATTTATGACACAGAGCAAACAGCAATAGCGCATGAACTGAATATACTTTGGTTAAACTATATTAGTATTCAAGTTCTGAATAACAATTATTAGTGATTTAATAGAGCCAATGCGCCTACATCAAGAGAAGTACAAGTGTAACTCATAACAGATAGACGAACGATTTGTTACATTCTACACAACCATACGTTGCTTAATTGCGGGTGTATCTACTCTACAGGCGAGAGCGAAACACCGAGTTACGAAAACTTCTTATACTTACAGCCCTTTGCTATACAGAAACCGTTACCGACGTTTGTCAGTACACTGTACATATACTCTTCTTTACTTCTAGATTAATAGCAAATATCATTATATGGGAAATAAACAAATAAATATTCATTAATAAAATCTACATTTATCGACGCAACATACTTCCACTTTTAGCAACGAAAATTCGTGAAATTATATTCCCGACATAACGTCTCCATCTCGACTCGAGTATCATCTTCTGTCGTGGAGGTCGGATACTTCTCTCACAATTGTTAGGTTCTAAAGACATTTATGACTGCTAATTTTGAGCCTATTACTATGTTTTAATTATCAAAACTACAAAAAATAAGCTACAACTCCAAATACAAACCTGAAATACCAGTAGCGGCAGATGCTAATAAGAGACACAGGATTGTCTTTATGTATTCCGCCATGACAGTTTACATTTTTCAGCCGCTAGGGCGCGCAGGTCATTAGGGTCAACAGTAGGACGCACACTACTAACACTATTTTTAGTACGCTAGTTGTGTTACTGAACAAGGACTATTATTATGGACTATTCTTGCAGTAAATGTGCCTGCGTTTAAGGAAATTATTCACAATTAGCAAAAAATGAAATAACACTGGTATAAATAGCGGACAAATTTAGGTATATATTAGAAATTAGATGTATTACCGGTTTATTACAAAGTTTGTTTTTCCTCTCATGTTGCGTAATGGTACTTTATCGTTGTACCGGCACTTCGGTAGTTTCCGTCGGTAAGAAATATACGGAAAGTCCAGAGTAATCTTGTTAGGAATGTAGTAATTTTAACAGCATGGTTTCATTTTCATGACGAAATCATTCAAAATATTATCGTTAGTAAAAAAAAACACAAAAAAACTACAGTTGTATTTTGTCACAATTTAAGTTTGAATATTACAAAACACAATTATATTTCTGATTCTTTCATCACAGATACAAGTGCCAACGATGTGTCCAAATTTAATATTGTGAAAGATATTCTGGCCAAATCCAGATTATTTAATAATTTATTAAAAACAATAACAACATATCATTTTTAGTTGTGTATTAGCGATGGTTAAAGCTTTAATTCATTTGTAAACTGCAAATCACCTTAATATTTTCAGGACAATATTTGTTTTACATTACGTATTTATCGCGTTCACTAAACATTTCTTTATTTATTTAGTAAGTCTGTTTTATGTTTACTGGCTCTAAATATCTTACTCAGGAGTTTTGCAACCCATTCAAAGTTTCCTCTACCTTTAGAACTGATAGAGTGGCAGGTATATTGTTGGCGTCAACGTCAATACGTCCTCTTCCTGTCAGCATAATATCCAATGTCAGCACAACGTCATTCACATGATGTCAGCAGTAGAATAGTGGGGTACTTTAGCCCCAAACATGCCAAAGATGGAAAATCAGCCTGGCGTACTATAGCCTCAAATGGGAATTTTGTATTAGCACACGTTCGGCATGTATAGCGCAAAGAGGAATGGAACAGGTAGGGTGACGTCACGGTACTGGACACTTGTAACAATGTTGCAAGTGGCTGACCTGACTATGCGCGATTACGATTACCACTCTAGGTAGGGACAAATACAGTACACACACACACACACACACACACACACACATACATACATACATACACCACACACACACACACACACACACACACACATATATATATATATATATATATATATATATATATATATATATATATATATATATATATATATATATATATATATATATATATATATATAGGCAATAAAACCATAGATTGATGAACATCAATCTATCCTACACAAATTATAAAATTGGCTAAACAATTTTTTTTAAGAGAGAGAGAGAGAGAGAGAGAGAGAGAGAGAGAGAGAGAGAGAGAGAGAGAGAGAGAGAGAGAGAGAGAGAGAGAGAGAGAGAGAGAGAGAATACATATGTACACAAATTATCAAATAAAAAAAAAGTAATGTTTAGGCAAGAAAAAATAATATCTTTTCGAGGCATATAAAATGGACCTGAAAAAGGTCTTTGGATTATTCTTCTTTTATCTTCTCCACTTGTTCCACAAGCTCCTGTTTTTCCCAATAATTCCTTTCTTCTTCTTCTTTTCTTCTTCTGGCATCCAGACAGGATGTCCTGGAGCTCTAAACTTGTGTTGTATTTTCATGTAAAATACTTCTTTCTTATTTCTGTTTTTAATCTCTTTCCCCTTTTTTTGCCCAGGTCTCTTTGATCTTCTTTACTTCTTCCAATACCTTTTTCATCAGGTCTTCCGCTTTTTTTTAATATTTTCTAAGCCTTTTTCTACAAAAGACCATTCTATTAAAATAAATGTCTTTATAAAAAAACAAACAAAACAAAAAACAAACAAAAAAAACCCCCACCTTATTTTGATTACAATTTAATCGTATATCTCGGATATACGTTTTCTTTTTCATCTAGTTCGAAAACGTTAATCGAAATATTATTTTGCTTTTCAAAGTTTGGTATTTGATTTTCTGCCACTGGAAAGTCAATATCTTTAAAATTTAATCTTGACACGTGACTAATATACTTCTCAACGCGATCAGCGTGTTTTTCTGCTGGAAATAGCGCTAAAAGAACAGCCCATTGGAAACATTTGTTATCTACATTTTTTATGTATATACAACATTTTTTTATTTTTTAGTTTTGGTGGCAGGTCAGTATACGAACTACCGCGTAATGCGTCACATTTCAACGTGTGAAACAAAATTTTTTTTTATCATTTCAAACTTCCAACCTGAACCTAATTCGGTAAATTCCTCTTTTTTTTACAAATTTCTTGGTGTATTTCATCAGATAGTGATAAAAGATCAGCCAATTACAATTACTAACAATAATTTTATAGACAAATCTGTTGGTTATAGTGAAGATGATATTTTGTATAACAACGAATCTAATGATGACGATGAAATAGTCACCTTTGTTGATAGATCTAATTACAGCAGACCAACAACTGAACGATATAATGCCAAGTATCACATTGCTAAAAAGAATGAAATTTAATTTTACCGTTGCCGAACAGCAAATATTTTGGCAGCTAATCAGACCTTTCTTAAACATCAATATTCCAGGCCGACAGAAAAATATTAAATTCTATTTCATATTTGTCAAAATTTTTAATCTAATGACGATCTCTGATGATCGCAGACAATATCTAATATCGTTATGTAAACCAGTAAAATGTAAATCTGTCAAACAAAAGTACGAGGAAATTTATAATACATGTAGCATTATTTCATAATTTATTTGGTTGGGATCCAACTGTTAAATTTATCGCTATACCCAAGCCATTTGACTAAACTTTTATTACCTTTTTTCCTAATCACTTTTTCAATAGCGAAGACATCCTGCTCAGTTTTCTATAGTTCTTGTTCGTAAATACTACCTACGATAGGTTGCCCTGCCAGATCTTTTAACGCGTATGTCACAGGTATTTTTAAAAGTACTTTATCAACAACAAATACTTCTTCGCTCCAGTTCGGAGTAAATCCTTTTGCAAATACTTTTTTGTCAAAAAATTTTTAACTTCCAACCTTAAATTTATGTCTGCGGTACATGTTTTCATTTGCTCATATCGGAATGTTAATAGCATCGATTGGCAATAGTTTAGTAGTTAGGTGTTTCGTATTATTATATTCGCCTACGATTCGAGAAAGGTCATCGATGTACCTGTTGGTGTTTTTAGCTGTCATATGTTTGTGTATTTTTTCGTTTAGCGTGCGATTAAATCTTTCAACTACAACGCTTTTACCTTCGTTTCCTGTAACATATTTTTTATTTTATTTTGTTCTATAAACTGCTCACACTTTTTGTTAAAAAAAAACTCGGCTCCGTGATCAGTCCAGATTTAGTTTGGTTTTCTTTCTGTACTCGTTATTATTTGTTTTTAGCGCATCAGTCATTGAAGTCCCTGTCTTATCCGAAACAGGTACACTGAAAGCGTATTTAATAAAAACGTCTATATCGTTAAACAAATACTTTTTTGGAGCACCATCAGCGCCAACGTTAAACTGAGCCAGATTGGACATTCCACCAAATTTATTGCCCAGATATCATCTACGGCATTAGCAACAACTTTACGTCTCGGAAACTTTTCTTTAAAGGTCTATGTAGTTCGACTGCAAGATCATCGTATAATTTTTTCTAAGTCCTAATTTATATTTTGCTCCAATCATTCCCTGAACAAATGTTCTATCAAAACGTTCTCGTAGATTTGTTGGCTCCATATCACGTAATTCTTCTAGCATTACTTTATCACAATCTGCTTTCGAGTTTTCATGATCACTATAACAGATATCATGACGCATTGCTATTGCATCTACTTGATTATAGGGCTCTTGTCATGGCAAAGGATTCTCGTTTTCATCTAGTTGTTGATCTAGCGGATTGTAAGGTCCTGTATACCGATGACCTGGCAAAGTCCAACCGCCTTTTGGTTTTGGTAATTTTCCAATTAGTTTATGTATATCAATACCTGTACCTATTATTTCTCTGTTGTTACAACATTGACAGTATGCGACAATTTTATTTTGCTCAAGACACAAATCTCTGTCAGAATCACAGTTGCATATCATTCTATATTTTTAGTCGTCTACTAAAATGACCTCGCTGACGATACCAAAACAACCAGCGCCCAGTGACTTTTTCTTTAAAAACATATTTTTTTCTTTTTCCACAGATTGCACAAATACTTTTTAACATCATCCTGTTCTTTTTTGTTTTTGCTGTTGTTTCACTAATATTTTCTGTTTTAGTTCTACACTTGAGACAATATGTTGACATTATTATATTTGTAAGTTTAGATAAAATTAATTGCAATCTCGTCATTAGCGTGAGAAGGTTGCTTGTCAAAGTGTAAAATAAACTTTAAAAAATTAAGATTTTTCCCAAAGCAAAAGCTCTGGGACATCTGTCGAGTAAACATTATACAAAAATATCCGCAAGCAGACGTTCCAACAGGTTGGAGTTGATTAGATGAATAATATATTTTTTTATATTTTTTGTTTATATATTTTTTTATTACATCGCTTGGAGGAAGTCCAAACGAGTCAAAATAATTATTATTATAAACTGCTACCCAATGCGTACCGGATCCGTCATTGAAATCTTGTATATTTATAACACACGAACTTACAGCTGACGGCGTTTTTATTGCTGCGAGTTCATGTTTAGAATAAACTCCGTGAAATCCAGGAACCGCTTTTAACTTGTCAATTTTATCCAAATTACTTAGTGGGGTGGTCGTGTTCCTGGTAATGTTAGACCACATCCGATTTCTAAAAGATTTGGCAGCAGACTTCCCGCTAGTCCCGTCAAAAGAGGAGCGAACGGAATAATTCCTCCTTGTTTTGCTTGTTTGCGCTTTGTTGTTTTCTTTTTTTTTGATAATTTTGTTGTTTTATTATTTTTTGGCGATTTTTTTTCCGATGTGGCATTATAATATATCAATTACATAAAATGTATGCTATTGATTTCACAAATTTCTTTTATTCCACTTCCACGAATGATACCAATACACTCAACAGTTTTTTCGTTGCACCAGATATTGCTCCCGTCGCTGCTGCTAGTCCTAATGTAACTAAGACCGGTAAAATTTTTGCAGCTAATACTGATAATGCCGGACCAAGAAAACCACCTTTAACGACAATGTAAGTTGCCAGTGCTGTTATTTGTGCAGCACTTAAATTTAAAACAAAAGCTTTTTTACGATTATCCTTGTTTATTTGATTTTTGCTAGCATTAATTTTGTTAAAACACCCTCAGAAATATTATGATTGTTTTTTTAATGATACCTGTTCTCGCTTTGCAAGAGCAGCTACTAATTTTTTAACTTTGCCATCGGTCAAATATACTTCTTTTATGATATATTTTGCAATTTAATATAACTGCGGATTAAACTTGAACTGTCATTTTACCTCCAACAGAATCTATCGTGATAAATCTATCTCTAATCACTAATGCGTATACGTATAACGGCGCTACTGGAAACGCCCCGAGTGTCCAGGTAATTTCAATATCCGCTGTGCTGTCTACAGCTCGCTCGCTATGTTTACTAACATCAAAATGAAATATAGGATAAAGTGTACGAAATTCCTCTGCTGATATCTGAGATCCATCTTTAACATCTTGATATTTTTCCATTACATCAAGCAGATACATGTACGGTCGAGTAATATTTTTATTAGCGTCATCTGAAAAATTGCGCTCTATAGCTCGCTCTGGATATTGCTTTGAAATTATTCTAGCGTATATTCATCTGACATCAGCGTGGTCAAATATTGCATTATTTTGTTGGTTACCTCGTCAGGCGTGCTGTTGAAATACGACAAATATTTGTCTCGGCAGTTGTTCGCTTGATGTTGTTGTGACCCGCCACCTGTAGTCGGTAGTATTTAGAACCGCTGTCTGATATATTTTATGCTGCTTAAAATAATTCTGTTTGTATGCTTCTCAAGTGTGCTATTTAATTCTGACATTTTAGTGATCGACGGTGTTATACTCGGCATCCACAGAGCAAGTTTGCTTTTGATAAACTGTACATCAGCCCCTTCAGATCTAAACATGAAATCCTTTTGTTCTGCTCGATCTAAAATAAAAGTATGTTTTACTCCTCGAAATACTTTATCATGATCGCGACAAAAGCCGAAAATCATACTTATTGGCAGCATCATTGTAATCTGACGTGATACTGCTGCAAGTTCTCTTCGCCTAGCAAAACCTTCGTTATAACGTGGATTTTTTATGTCAAGTGTGTTAAGAAGCAAATTTAACATTGCAGTACCGTCTATACCTGCACCTGGTGGTGTTATATTAAGATTATTAAAAGCTGCTGTGAGTGAAACTCTTGTAGCGTCTGCATTAGCCCCTGCAGCAGGAGGGGCAATATCTAGAGCAGCAGCATTAGCAATGAGAAAATTTCTCACAATTACAGCATTTTCAGCTGCATCATTCCCGTGTACTATAGCGCCTCTCTTTAAAAATTCGGTCGATTCAGCTATACCCCGTCCAATATCTTTAAACCACATCATGTTGGTTGCAGTTGATCTCGAGTGATCATCTGAAAACGAAATAATATTTAAAATTGTACATGCAACTTGTAGATGTCCTGAAATATCTTCTATAGTTTGATTGGCCAGTAGATATCTAGCACTTTTGAATAAACACCAGCCATTATTTATAAGAGCTACTTCTGCTCCAACTGCAGTTGCATCAGGTGGATTGGCTACTGTCATAATCTGACAACGAACTTCTAACATAGCATTATGTGGCAGTAGAAATTCGTCTTCATCTCTAGTATTAAATGTTCTGATACCAGCTTTATTTGGTTCGTTAGAATTTTCATCGAGATACTCAACATGCTCAAATTCTGTCACAGCTTTGTCGACGTCATAATTTCTGTTAACTCGAGATAATTTTTAACAGACATTTTATTTATTAGATTATATAAAATTTTATTGCGGTGCTTTTACTTTAGATATTAATTTTTGTATGATCTGCTCGCCTTTTGGTGATAATAGTTTTTTTTTTGTTGTTGTTATCATAGCTCGCTGAGTTTCTTTTGTTGGAGCGATTTCTGATATAGCTTGTTTTATTTCAGATGCAGTCGGTGGATCTCTTTTTATTTTATCAGCTATTTTTTTGTCCAACCGCAGTCCCAGCGGCAGATGCAGCCCCAGTTGCGAAAGCTTTACTTGCGTCAATAGCAATGGGTGCATCTTTAAGCGCTATACCTGGAACATTTTCAATAACTTTAATAAATATGTTTCCCAAAAATCCTCCTATTATTTTTCTTCAATAAATTTTTTTCTTTGTTTCATTATATCTGATGTTGTATAATTTTTATTTTTTACTGTTGCTCACTTAGATGTAAATAATAAGTTACAACTTCATTATTAAAATGCAACTGTTTTCCTGACTGGTCTGACAACTGCATTATTATACTTGATATTCGATTTTCAACATGTAAAGGATAATAGATAATATGTCGTGGAGTTATTTGCATGAGAGAACCTGGCGGAACTTCTGGTGAAAAACTGTATATCATTTGACCCTTGCTACCTTTTGATGTGTAAGAGCCAGAAGCAATAGAGCAATTGACTAATATTGTATTTACTTCTGTTATATTTAATGGCAGTTCACTGTCATACGTAATAGCCTGATCAAGAGCAGTGTAACTTTTTTCAGTAAATCCTAACAGTTGTTCAATAATTCTTTCTCTTGGTTCAAGACCGAATAATATATTTTTCAAAGTTATCCTAGCTCGCAATGTGTTATAATTCGCTGTCAATTCAAAATTATCAGCCACACCGCCAGCTTTTGTTATGAACTCTTTGATTGTCCTGTTTAGATCTGTAATATTATAAGCTCCTTGTGGAATTTTTAATTTTTTTGTTGTAGATATTGAAGATGTTGTAATCATAGTAAACCCAATTTCATCATTAACATCAGTTTTCACGTTAGGCATAGCATTCCAACAAGTACAAGAAATTAATCCAATCTCATATTGTTTTGCAGGATCTAGTTGTATAGGCGGAATAAAATTTACTGAAAATTTGCGCTATCTTTCGCAGACTCACTACAGTCTAGCAATAATGTTGTTGACATTTCTTTTATATAAAATCATTTTACGAAATTAAGTCGCGGTGTAAAGTTTCATATTTGTCAGATGTTAATAATTAGCTCGATCTTAGATGATCAAGTATGTCAGTTATTTCATTATTAATTTCAACACTAGCATTCACAACTTCTTTAGATAATATTAATAGCATTAATCTACCTATCATTTCAGTAGTTGATGTAAATATTTTTACACCAGTTCCTGTTTTTCCTTCTCTACTTTTTTCCACACGAGTTTTATCGAGTGTAGTAAATTTTCTTTTAAAATTCCACCCCGTACCAAAAGGTTTTGCTCTACTATTTTCTGCTATTCTAATAAACATTAAAGCAATGACACCATATCTCACCCTATTATGAAGTGGAAGCATATTAGCAACTTCTGTTGCCGTGTTCATTTCATCTTTAGCAGCAACTCCGTCTCTTATTATTTCATCTAATCTATCGATTAATGCTTGATATTCTGCATCAGTCCACTTATTTATATTATCAATTTCTTTTATATTTTCTTTCTTAAAAAATTCACCAAATTCGTTATCTCTTATCTCATCATTTGCTTTTTTTTATAAAAAAGTCTTTGCTCTCCAACCTCCATATACTTTACAGTAAGATAACCAACTCATTTTTTGCTCCTCTTTGATTTCTTTTATTTCTCCTGATAAATTTGTTATAATATTTTTTTTATTCCTAGCGTTGTTTAACTCTGCTAATCTTCGCTCAAGTTCCAGCGGATTATTTATCAACCGATCTGTTTCAGCTTGTCTAGCAGCAGGATCCGCTATATTTGCTGTAAGTGCCTCAGTTAGTTTTCTTTTTGCCTCGTCGGATCTAGTAACAATTTTTGCAGCAGCTGCTTCTTGTTGTTCTTTAACAATTCCAACCAAACCTTTTTCTTGCAGTTTTTTAAGTTCTTCTTCTGATAGTGGTTTAGTTTCAGGTTATTTACCAAATAGTTCTTCAGTAACTAGTTTGAAACTTGTAGCTGTTGCTTCTGTAGCAGTTACTTGTCCACGTCGTGCTTGCCATACATTTTGCTTAAGTGATGCCTAAGATTGAGCAAGTTTTTTTTAGATCATCTATATTTTTTCTATATTTTGCTCGTTTGTCCATTATTATTATAAATTTTATAAAACTAAAACGCTTTACTGTAAGTAAGTGTCAATACAACAGCGAAACATTTTAGTTGGATCATTTGTAAGTTTATCAAATAAGAAAAAGTTGTATTTATCCTTTGTAGCATTACGATAAAGTTCAATAAATTTACCTCTTGTTACGTCACCGCATTGCTCGTTCGCAATATTTATAACGTCAATATTGTCCAGTCCTGGAAATAATATAAAACAATCAGTATTTCGCCGAATAAATCTGTCAACATTATAATAACATTGAGCGAGATAAACAGAATTACAATGTTTATTACGTGACAGTGATAAATACGATCTTATTTTATTCATCTCCATGCTATTTAGCGGAATATCGTCAAAAACTACTATCTTGTGTTCATCTGCATCAAGTTGATTAACTGGAATAAGATCTTCTGGCTGCCTAATTATAAAAGAATCTTCACCAGCCTCAAGATCATCACGAAGCTTATCATTATACTTGCTTAATAGCTCAAACTTATCTTGCTGTGGATTGATTGTGTAAATATAAACTCTGTCGTAGTTAAAATTATCACCAAGAAGCAAGTTCAAAAGCAAATTTGTTTTTCCCGATCCAGTTCGCACAACAATACGTTAATGACAATTAGGAAGTTCATTATTATGTTTATGCTTCACCAGCCTCTCTATATCACAGTTTAATATCGTCGAACTTGCCAATGTTATAATTTTGTATAATATTAAACTAATGTTGATAATTTTATGTAGGAAATAAATAATGAGTTACTATAGAAAATATGGAACACTAGCAGGAGATTTATCAACAGAAGGTTATCAAGGTGACTTATCTAAAGATGCAACTCTTGATCAGCTCAAAAATGAAATTATTAATTTACTAAATGTTGCCAGTGTAGATTCAAATGAAGTCGTAGTTTTCCAGGACAAACAAGGACGATTAAAGACGAGTAATGTACAACTATCAGATGTACTTGTATATCTGCTAATAATATCGTTACATTTAACAATCGAGGTCAGATACAAGATTTTGGTAGGTCAGTTAATGTTTATGTTAGAAAAGCTGGTGATTTATTTAGTGGGAACCTTGTTATGAACCAGAACAAGATTACATACCTTGGAAAACCAACTGAGGACAGTGACGCTGTAACAAAGAAATATGTCGATGATAAGGAAGTTCCAATCAATAATGAAATAACAGCACTCAAAACTGAGTTTCTTAGTCACGTAAACACGTTTTTAATTTTTCTCAGAAACAAAAACACACTTAAAAATGAATTTTTTGGAAATCCATCAAATGTTGACATTACACTCGTTAATATTAATACAAAACTCAACGATATTATAAGTGGAATTCTTGATATTTTTGAGAAAACGAGTATGATTAAAATTTCTCACAAACAAATTAAAAATATTGTGTATACTGTTGATGCTGGATCTGGTGTATGGACGCAGCAAAATAACTCTATCAAACACATTGCAGAAGTTACTAGTGTATATCGATTGTAAGTGTTTAGCAGTACAAAGTTTAAAATACTTATCAGATTTCTATGGAATTTAACTGATGAGTCTTCTGGAACTGTATCTACAGCATTAAAAAAAGGTGTTGAAGAAAAATTTACACTTGAACCAGTTGATAAAACTTTAACAAATGTCTCTTATCATTGGTGTTTGGAATTTCTAGGTGAAATACTGCAATTAGCTGATATTTTACCTGAGATTATGTAAACAAATGTTATAATGAAAAGAAGTATAGTTGATTTCAATGATATTTCAAAAGATATTCCAGGACAGGATATGGACGCACTAATACAATACTACAAAAAATATCATATAAAACTTTGGTGCGTTAAAAAAATGTTACAAATACTATAACAAAATACTTCGAGTAATATCATATCTACCCTTGTTTTTAACTAGTTCTGGCATAATTTCAAGTGGGGTATTATCAAATCCTTTTTGTTAATCATATCTGGTATTGGTGTTTCTCTCACAACAGCGTGTAAAAAAGTTGAACCTAAATTTTTAATAAAACAACATGGCCGCCGAAGAGCTATTATAACTTACAAAAAACGACTTGATCAGATACGATCTTACTTGTAAAATATGAGATGGATGACTTAGTATATGAGTTTCGCATTATTGATAATATGTTAACAGATATTTTACCAATGAGGGTTAGCAAGTATGAAAAAGATTATGAAAACAAGTATAATATAATGTAAAATTTTATCTAAACTTAAGACTAATATCACTTACCTTCCTCGCTCTGTAAAAGTCCGCATAGCTCTTACCTGGTCAAACTCCTACGGCAGACTGATTTATAAAGCGCGACTTGCCTTTTATATGCTGCGTTTAGTCTAGTTCGAGAACATTTTACGCATGCGCATTTCAGTATTTCCTGTTCTGGTAAATTCTACATAATCACGCGATCGCTGTATGACTCATGCAATAGTCACGCTTGTGTTACGAAGATAGTTGTTGTTGAGCTTAACGCAATTTTTCAGCACACGATAGGCTATTCATGGTGGCCAGTATTAATGGTGGAGGAAGAAACCGGGAAATCACCGGAAAGAACCACCGACCCACGAGAAGCTACTGGCAAGCTTTCTCACATATCCACATTCGCCGAATCCTATACTCGAACCTACGCAGACAGAGGTGAGATGGCAGTGATTCGTAACGGACAGCGCTTTAGACCACTCGGCCACTCGGGGCCCCTACTAAAGATAGAGAGCTACCTGGATTGTAAAGCAATGTACACAATGATGATTCACGACCACCGTGGCTTCATACCTGTAAAATAGTTTAGACAATAGATTGTTGTATAAAATACGTGTAATAACAGATAGGGGGGTAATTTATATCTTTCGTTAGAAGTCTTAGTATCCGTTTGAGAAGGGGTGGGGTGGGGTAAGAGTTTTAGTTAAAAGGGGTGGGTAATTTATACTTGTTTTAATAGTGAAAAGGGATGGGTGGGTTAAGAACCTGGTAGTATCCGTTTGAGAAGGGGGTGGGGTAAGAGTTTTAGTTAAAAGGGGTGGCTAATTTATATTTGTTTTAATAGTGAAAAGGGGTGGGTGGGTTAGGAACCTGGTTCCCCTATACTACTTTTTGAGCCTACAGTCTGAGTGGTTAGTTTGTCATTTTGTCAGTGGAGTAATTGTGGTGAGTTATCATTATTATTGATGTTAAAAATATTGTTATTATTATGATTATTATTATTTATTATTGGTTTAATATGTCATTATTGTTATTACTATTGTAATTATTTGTATCAGTAATAATAGTAGTAGATTTATGATATTATTATTAGTTTTATAAGGTTATTATTATTATTATTATTATTATTATTATTATTATTATTATTATTATTATTATTATTATTATTAATGTAAGTATAACAATACAATATGATGGTTTAGTTAATTATTTATTATTTTAATCTGTATTTAATATTGTCAATTATTTCTTATTATTCATTATTATGATTCCTGACTATCGTCTAACATTGATATGTATTGTTGAATTTCATGAATGGATATAGTATATGCTGGTTACGTAGTTGTGTTGGCGTTTTTTGAATTTTGGAAAGAAAACACCCCGTTTGTTACTGCAGTTAGCTGTTATTGTGTTCATTCTAATCATGCTTGCTTTATATCTTTATGTTTTATAGATTATATTTCTTCTTTTGTAAATACATGCATCAACAGACAGACAGCTTGGGTCATTATCCTTGAGGTTCATTGAACTTAGCTTATTTATTTCATAAAAACCCCAGATTCACAAGTTTGAGAAAGAAAAAAAAACACGTGTCAGTAAACTCTACCGATGTGAGTGTGAGCGTGTATGTCAAAATGTTTAAGTGAGATAAAAAGAAATTGTCAGTTTCAAAACACGAACCAGTACTGTCACTGTTCAGCAGTTATTATGGTAAGAAGAAATGGTACAATAAACAACAGAGGGATTGTCACATTACAGTCTGTCTGCACTGCAATGGTAACAACTACCTTCGAGCAAAACACTTCATCACTCATCATAAACGATTTCATTGGCTAGACGTATTTGCCGAATCCTAGACTCGAACCCACGCAGACAGACCTGAGGTGGCAGTGATTCATAACAAACAGCGCCTTAGACAACTGGGCCACTCGGGGCCCCTCTACACAGAATACAAAATGGATCTTTATAACAAGTTAACAGACAGTTGGTGGTGGATGAGAGAGTCCATGTGGTGGAAAAACTTCAAAAGGAGTGGAGGTTTGAAGTCAGCCTAGACTTTATGACATGTATGAAAGTAACAAGTTACGAGTGATAGTAATAGTGGAGGAGGCGGATTAGTTGGGAGGTTTCAACTATCCAAAGGGTGTACGGACATTTAATCCCACGACTGTTAATCCCGCGACAGTTAATGCCTGACACTTAATCCCGCGACAGATAGTCCTGCGGACACATTATATGCACACTGATAGGCTAAGATCACAAACAATTAACACCAACAGTAATCCATCAAATAAATAATAAGCTTATACATTATATGCTCACAGATAAACCCTCACGTGGACAAGTAAAAGAAGAAAAATAAAATAAATATATTTAACACAATTTATAAAAGGTAATCAGAAGTACGAAATTCAAATGTAAAGTGAAATAGAGAACTAAAAGTTAAATGTGTGACAGGTAAACAATGACACGAATATAGACAAGAACTTCGCTCGAAGAGTAACGTTCGACAGCATTTTTGACACGCGTCTTCTGCGTCTGGTATCTCTTGGGGACAGACGGCTGCGAACCAGCGATTCCTTGAAGAAATGACGTTTTTTGCATCTGAATGTCTTTCTCGATTCCCTTAAAAAAAGTCCATAATGTGGGATGATGGCACTGAAAAAGAACTTGTAGTGCGAAGTGCCAACCTTCCACAGCGTTTGTTGTTCTGGCAACACCTTCTAGTTCTCGAAAGACCAAAATTATTCATGCGATCATACTATTGTATAAGCTTATTATTTATTTGTGGGCATATAATGTGTTAGCGGGACTATCTGTCGCGGGATTATTAAGGATCGTATCCATAAATGGTAAAATCAAAAGGATTGGCGATTATTGAATATATTAACAGCATTGATTACCTTCAATTAAAAAACATGTTAGTGAATGGCCTATTTACAAGTTTATTTAGTAATGTGATGAATTAGATGTAACAAAAGCTTTTTCAAAATCTACAAACAATTTAACAGAGTACATAAAACATTTGAAAGCTTTAAGCATACAAAATAGAAATATGAAACAAACACATATCATTATTTCCTGTACACACTCCAAAATTCATACAATTTTGCATTTTGTGCTTACCTAGTTATAAGCATGAAGACTTTGTCAATTAATTTAATTAGTATGTCCCATAATGCATCTCACTATACTATTTGCATCATTAAGCATAAATTCTTTGTCTCTGTATAATAATGGGTAATGATGCATTTTTAATGTAACCGTATGTTTGAGGAGTTATAAAACAAATTTTCGAGTTTTGAAACATGTTCTGACAGTAAAAGTACAATTCTTATATAAAAAAATCTTATCACAATTTCTTCTTACCAGTATTGTAACAGCAATAAAATCAAAAACAAAAACTTTGTTTAAGAGAACATAACAAAAAACATTTTTTTTTAAAAAAAAATAAAAACATGGATGAAAGGGAAAGGTTTTTAGTTTATTTATTGTGGCAAAAGTTAAACAGGTCCAACTGACAAAATAAATAAATGGTGTGCAGAATCAGCAATTTGTCCTAAAGCCCGACCGAACCATGTCCATACTCTTACGTATGTAAAAACTGTTAACACATATTCATTTTGTTTTCCATTAAAATTACATTATCGATAATCCCACATTTCATTTATTATCTCCTAACAGTCACACAAAAAGTCTGGAGCATATCTGATAATTGATATGTGTGTTTTCATCAACTCAAGGTCATTCTATTCATCATCATCCTTACAATCTTCATTAACAGCATCCATCAGAGTTGAGCATGTACTTGGAATGTCATATTTTTGACTTACCATGGAGTGTGGCCATAGCCTGAATTCTAACACTTTCAGTATGAAAATGTGAAAAACCCTTAAAAATGTGTTCAACTGTATCTATTTATTTTCTTAATCGATGAAAATTACTTAGAACTCTTATATATTACCATTTTTTTTTGTTGACCATATTAAAGCTGTCTTAGTTCCAGAATGTTAACAATGGTTCACGCCCATGTTCCACGTCAGGGTGAGATACTGCAAGCCTTTATGTTATGGATCAAGAAAAGAAAATGTAGCAAAGAAGAATGAAGCAAGAAGGTCACTTAACCAGAAACACCAAATACTGTAGAAGAACAAATAAATACAACATCTTAATATGACAGTGAAAATAAATTAAAAAAGACTATTACAATCTCACCTTTGATGAAGTATTGGAAGAGACAGTATGAATATAAATATGTGTTTAAATCATAAACAGGACAGATCCGAAATGACTCAAAATTTAAACAAAAACAAAAACAAACAAACAAACAGATTCGGAAGGACAAAACTTCATACAAAATTTAATTTACACATGACTAGTACAAATATACAGTAATCCAAGCAAAAATAATAATAACAATCATATTCATTTCTAGACAAAAACACCTCTAAATAATGAAATTCATAATTTCTTTATATAGAATACACTGATGCCTTCGGGTAACATTACCGTTAGGCGGGGAGACTCCCTTAAGTGGTCTTAAAAGATCAAGTAATGGAGACCTCCACAAAAAATATCAGAACATTTTTCCACCACACAGCAACTTGTAAAAGTCTTTGAACTGCAGGGTTCTTTTGATGCACTCTCAAAATAATATGTACAACTGGTGGTCTTTCAGCCGCTGAATTATGTCATTGTAAATGTCAATATAATTTCCCAATCAGGAGGTGATTGAAGAAGGATTGGCAAGCTTTTGAATTTGCCGCCCAGCTATTGTTTGCCCATATGGAGGACACTTGCGTGAGTTTCTGCGTCCCAGATAAAAAAATGTCAAGATACGCATGATTATGTATGTATGTATGTATGTATGTATGTATGTATGTATGTATGTATGTATGTATGTATGTATGTATGTATGTATGTATGTATGTATGTATGTATGTATGTATGTATTCAAGATCTCGAATACCCTCTAATAACTTCATCATCGAGTTGACCGTTCAAAGTAAAGAATGTAGAAGTGGGTTGAGGGCTTTGTTTTGAACAAACAGATTTGTACAGACTAGGCTGAATTAATCCAGAACAAGGCTTGCCGTCTAGCAAGGCTAGGTAATGTAGAAATATCCTTGGTCAAGAAAAAGTGTCGGTCACTTATGATATGTCCTTGTTGTTTTCATAAGCTACTGTTTTGGGTTTAACGCCATTTTTCAGCACACAATATGATGTCTGTAGGAATCACGGTACTAAATCAATTCTCATAGTAAACCTATGCAAACACCATGATATTAAAAATTCAATAACTTAAAATTTCTGAGTGCTCATGATCAAACCTATATTTATCAATATAGATGAAACCTGGATGTCAGCTTCTGTGTAGATTAAAGGATATCAGCCGCGGCATTTTCTGGACCTGCATGTGTTTGAAACATGTGTTTTCCATTCTGTACCAAAGAGTCAGGTGCTAATTTTATTAATGATTGTTCCAAACTCAAGACTGTTAAATGACTGAAATTCCATCAATAAAACAATATCTCTATTTTTTTCACTTACGACTAGGATAAGCTCTCAAAAGATTCTTTTTTTCCTAAAACATAACTTCCATTATTAATCAATCCTGGCCACCTAAACCCATATATACTTTACTTTGACACGTGGGAAGCTGTTGGGAAATTTGCTCACATACCCTTATGGCTGAACCTATGAAGACAGAAGTAAGATGTAAGTGGTCGGTAAAAACAAGTACTTTAGACCACTTGTTTACCTAAGGCCCCACGGCCTCTGTGCTGCATGGTGCTAGATTAATACAATAAAACAATCCAACTCCTGTGGGACACAATTCTGACTTTTAGCCTTAAACTTTCATAAGAAATTTTGAGCGAAATTTGTGTTCACAATTGTGATGCTAAACTGCAGTATCAAATTATGACTAGTAATATATGACCCACCATTAAAAAAAATTCGACCTTTTTTCTTCATTATTTTATTGTAATCTTGTCTGTGAAAAAAATATAATGATGCTGAAGAAAATTTTAGCAAGTTCAAAATGGGTTGACAAGAAAATGCTCTGTAATCAAGGCATACACCAAGAGAAATTACATTTTTTTGCAGAAAACCTGTGTGAATGCTGAATAATATGAGCAGTTGGATTTAATTAGCAAACATCACGTCTAAAAACAGAATGTGAAAACTTGTAGTCACCAACTAATCATCAGAATACAGTTAATTGCAAGACACACAGTTGCAACGTAAAAGTATTCACTGATGCTGAATGGAATTTTCACTTCCAAGACAACCAGGTACAATTCGCATCAAGCAAAAAAGAATTTATACAACACTATAATTATGATACAGATAATCACAAACCATCCGAATGGGGACATTGTTTCATTGCATTCGTCATTGATTTTATTCATGTAGAAATTATCCCAGAGTTTTCGTTCCTTGACCCAAGATTTAATTGTCTCCTCATGTATATCACATGCTACAATCAGCAAATTTTGTATTTTTTCTCTCAGGTCATCATCAATAAGATACAGCTTCACTCCAGCTCTTCGGAGCTTGACAAGTCCATTTTTACTATAAAATCTGTAAACTTTATAAAACGTCGCAAATGTTATGGAAATGTCTACATTACAATGGTATCTATGCCTACAAACATATATAAACTCTTCTATTTTAGCAGCACAATCTTCACATGGTGAATAATTTTGCGTAATTTCCAATCGGACGTTCAACATTTGACCATGGGCTTCTATTTTCTCTTCAAAAAATGAAAGGTACACATATAGCTTCTCAATCAGTAGCTGTTCTGCGTGATCATTATGCCTTTTTACTCTTCTCCATGACGGTCGGTTCCAAAATTTCCCTTTCAAAGTAGGAAAGGAACTTGAGGAGGGCACTAGGGTAATATTACTGGAATTCAATCCAGTTTGCAGCTTCTGCATCAACTCTGCCTGATATCCAAAAGACTGTGGCCTATGCGTCAACTCTGCCTGATATCCATAATACTGTGGCCTATGATATTCCCGAGCTTGTGGACTCTGCATACCGGTATAATTTCCCGTTTGGTATCCCTCTGAAGTCACAATCATGGAAAAATGAAGAATAGTTCTATGCGGCCATTCTGATATTTCTTCTGGAGCTCTTTCTAATAATTTCTGTTGATCCCTATATTTAACATCATCAAAATACTTCAAGTGTACTTTAAAACAGGACATCAATTCACTATTTGAAAACATCGTCTGTTCTCGTTATGAATCTGAAAATAATGAATAGAAGATTTGATCTTTAAAATATCAATTCTGATATGGAAAGTGTTAATATCTGTATCATTGAGGGATAGCCAGTTATCTTCCCAATTGTTAGAGCCACAGAAAAACCCAGTCCTGATATTTTCCCTCCTCAGACTTTATTGTTTGCCATGACCATAACAAAGCTTAGATCATGAATTCTTATCTGGAATGCATGATTCATACCCTAATACATATATCAATGATAACAAAATCAAGTCCTATTTGGGTGAATTAAAAGATATACTATATTAGTAGTTTCAGTGACTAAAATTGCCGTTTGGCATCTTTTTTAATTGATAAAAACAGCACATTTAAATTTTGGACTTCTATTCAAACTTTATTATCAACTTAGTACATGTATATATCATAATTTGATGCTAATAACTTTATTTTCTTATACAAAGTTTTTATTAATGATAGTCACAGATTCCTCCTCTTCCGCTCTCTCAGAAGCTGTTCTGTATATATAAACTGGAAATGTGTCGAAGGATTGTTAAACCAGATCGAGATACCATTCTGTTGCAGCATAAAGAGGCTCAAAACGAAATCAATACAAACCAATTTAAATAAGAAGAAAAAACCTCCATAAGAAAGGTATTCCTATTCTGCCATTTCCACAATTATGTTTAAAATCTCAACGTTGTGTCTCATGAAACAATATAAAATATTAATAAGGAACAATTACTGTGTACACATTAGACAACCTTTTTATTATTTAAAGTCTTTATGAAATCACTCAGTTTTATGTATAATTTTATTTTTAAATATACTTGTTTCTTTATCTTCAAATAAATTATCATATCTGAACATCTTTGATCTGAAATAAAAATTAAATTTCCCATATCAATTCTGACTATGCACACATTTTCTTTTTAACAAATATTCGTGTAATTTAAAAAATCATGTATATAAATTATTATAAAAAGAATCATTCCTTAGAGTTTTCAGTTGGTGTACAAGTCAAAAGCAAAATGTGCATGCTTATCTTTTTTACATAAAGTATATTTACGGAATCACAGCTACATCTTAATAATAAATTATTTCTCTATCACTTTTATTAAATCTTCATACATTATGTTTAATACATCACATTGAATACATTATGTTCAAAACATATTTAATACATTTTGTTCAATACATCATGTTTAATACATAATGTTTGATACATTAGAGACAAAAAAAATGTATTTAAAAACGTAGAAAACCTTTAATTGAAAATTAATAGTTTTATGACAAATAAGGTATAATTAAAAACTAAATTACTCCACCACTAAATATCTAAAGATTTCAACAAACTATATCTAAAACTTTTCAAAATTAATATAGACACGTTTTTCAAAAATAGATTTTTGTAAAGGTTGATGCTGTGATGTGCATACATATTATGATATTATGAAGAAGCATGGAACTAGCCAAGATCAAAATTAAAAGTGCAATTGACTCTTGTTTCTTTTTAAGGCAGGAAGTAAAGTGGATGTAATATAGCACCGTTTTGTTCCGTGCTGTCACAGAACACTATGTGGCCATACTGCAGGATACTGTAAAAACGGTAGGTCTTGGGAAGGGAAAAATTTTTTTTGTGTCTCATAATGTATATGCACATAAAAGTATTGCATTTTTTTGGTGTCCCAACATTTATACCTACCAAAAAATTGAAAAGACAAAATTGTCAAAAGTGTCGTAGATCACAAAGCGTTGATCAACATTTGTTCTATGACCATGTCAATAAACTATTATAAACTACTATGATTGTTGTAATGTTATTCAGTTAGTTTGTGCACATTTTCTGATTGCTGACATGAAATAAAATAAAAGTAAATAAAGACTTGATATTTCACCGGCCGCATAGACTTTACAGCAAGACCTGTATTAACAGTGGACAGTAGACCTACTTAAACAGAGCATATCATGCTTAGTGTCACTTACATCCATGTTTATTCCTCTATTATCAGATGCAGATTCTGCTTTATTCATTCCTTTTCCATAAATCTCATCCTTGTTACATTTTAACTATATTTTGGATCCACTGCTGTTTTAATTATTTGGATTAACATATGCAATATTTACTGTTTTCCAGTACTATATATAAAACCTTATAAAGTGATGCAATCTATATGAAATACATATTAAGGTGACACTCCACAGTTATGTACTTAAGATGGAGTGAAGTTTTAAAATAATTCCAATGCTTTTCTTTATGGCTATCCTGGTCATTTGAAGTATATATTTTGGGTATCATTAAAAGAATGTTTATTTTCCTTTATTTTGTTGTATGGTTAATGGTGTACTTTTTAGGTTGTAGTGTATACAGCTTGGTCTTACTTCAGATGTGCACCTTTAAAAAAAAATGCTTGCTTTGGTCATTTTCAGTTCCTGGACTTGCAAGGAAAATTGCAAAAAAATGAGTCAGTAACTTTTTTGTTACCTTTTATATATTTGTGGGGTTACCTTTTATATAGCACTTTTATAAGCTTGCATTGCTTACCCTGGCAACTGCCATTTTCCTGTTTTAATAGCTGCTAAAAGTATTGCAGTTTCGAATAACTTGAGCTGCATTTTTAATGATATGGAAGCAGCCTTTTTGTTTAGACGTGTGTTTAAATTTCAGCCATAGTACATGAAAGTAGTATAGAAGTATGCCAACATTCTCTCCATTGTGCAATTTACAACAGCAAACAACTTCACCTTATTACCATCACTCTTGTCAGAAGTGAAAATAATATGCTAATACTCACCGCTTATCGTCTGTTGAATTTATGCATATGCAAAACAACAGAAATGATCAAACGGGGAAATTAAATACGTACATTTTTAAAGAATATTCTGTCCAGATATATATTAGGTTATAATATTGCCATCGAATTAAATAATTATTAATTATAGTCCCATAACAACTGCATTCTTTTTTAATTAAAAAATTAAGTTACAGTTGATAAAATATGCTGATTGATCAGAAGATTGTCCGAAAATTTACATGAAAACATTGCGTTCATTAACTTTTACAGGTCATAAAATATCAGCTTAAAAAAAAAAAACTAAAGGTATCCCAGGAATTGTTGCCATTACGGTAGTCATTTTCATTATGGGCCAACTTGACACCATTAGAACTCTTCTGATGAAAACCAAAACGACTTAATTTTCAATTGAAATTAATAGCAAATACAAGACTGTCATGACTGACACTTACTGGGCGACAAATCGGAACCATTTTTATTTAGGATCAACAAAGCATTAAAAGAATTTTATTCTTTCCGGTAATTCAATGGAGATAAAAGCATTCGTTAAGGAGATGTAGTGAAAACAATATTTTCAAGCTGGCCACCATGGCAGATATCAACCATCAGATCAGCACCTTTTTTACTTAGGACCAACAAGACATTATAAGAAGTCTTCTAGTGAAAACACTGTGTTCATATGGCTTTTCATTCAGATTAGTATTAATAACACGGTTTTCAAGATGGCCACTTTAGTACCGATATTGGACCTCGGATTAACACCTTTCTCATTTAGTACAAACTAGACATCATAAAATGTCTTTTAGTGAAAACTCCATGTCATTATAACTTTCTGTTCAGAAAGAATAGCCAATGTGATCAGATGGATTGTTTTTTCTTTTGTGCAGAATTCTGACGAACAAAATGTATGACTTTGTAATTTACTGAGATTACATGCATATTAGTCATTATTTTGTCTCACAGAAATAGATAGTTTCGAATGTGTCCAAAAGGTACCATTGAAGTGTCGTTATGAAAACCCACATGTTGTTGGGACTAATGACTTTCGATTCAGGCTAATTTGCCATAATACCATTTTCAGGAGAGCTGTCATTCTACGGATGGATGGACGTTGTCTAACAGACAACAAACAACAGGACATCTCATAAGCTATTCTGGTGTGATCAGTGATGCTAAACATATTTATAAACTATAGTATTCACACACCCTACCGCGTGTACCCCCAACTTTAAATATGACTTACATCAAGGCTATAAAATCTGTACAATAACGTAGTTTTTTCAATCATCAATTTATAGTTTCTAACTCGAGGCTCAATAAGAATATCAACTTAAAGGCATTTCAAATCAAACGGAAGCTCTTCTGTAAACAAGCAGACAAACTACTCTGTCCTTTTCCAATCTCAATAAAAACCTTTGTCCGCATCCAATATTTGCAATGTCATGTCTTAATAATTTCTATCACGAACTGAAAAAAAACAACAAAAAACAGAAACTACTCTCTATTCAGAGAGATGTATCTCCTACAGAGATTATCAACGACGGTAAACTAAAGCACATTTGTTGCATGAAAACAGATTTGCCCATGCAAATATGGTGATTGTGTTTCTAAAGAAACTGCTGTTAGATTCGAAACATGTATTATTAAATATTTACCGTGCAGATAAAGTTATTTTCCGTTTGCACAAAATTTTGTTTTGTCACATTTTGTTGATAAAAAATTAGAATCCTGTGATGCTATGTGATTTTAAAGTAATTAATATTCTTCAGTTCAGAAAGTAAGACATCTAGTCATATCCATTCTAGGTTCATTATTCACCAAATCAGGTTCATATAATTATTTTATGATAATTGTTTTTGCGCCGATAATTTCGCGCGTGCGCGTGAGCAGTATAGGAAAATGAGGGTTTTAGCCCACTTTATTTTTTTACCCTCCAAACAAGTATAAATTAAATGAGGGTTTTAGCTCACTTTTTTTACCCTCCAAACAAGTATAAATTATAGTCCTAAATTATCCCCCACCTCATAGGAAAATGAGGGTTTTGGCCCACCAACATCCTCCCACACCTCCTCCCCCACCTCCGCCAAACCCCTCATTTCCCTATACTACTACTATGTAGACATGTATTTTGTAACCAGACAAAAAACAACAGGTGTTGGAATGCGATAAGCTCTGTCAACAGAAGTGACGAATTTGTTAGAACAGCACATGCGTGGAATACGATTATTCTAAAGACAGCAAATGGGTTTTACCACAAATTTTTTATCAGATAACAGGATGAAAATTAAACTGTACATTAGAACGTTTCAGTTAACAAGGCGGAAATTAAACTAGCATTAGAATGAAAATGATATTATTTTAGTTATATTATATCTTAAGTTTAGATAAAATTTTATGTTACTCATATTTTTGTGATATTTTTTTTCATACTTGCTAACCCTCATTGGTAGAATATGTGTTAACATATTGTCAATAATACGAAATTCACGTAATAAATCATCCATATTATATTTAACTCCTCGTAGGTAAGACCGGATCTGATCAAGTAGTTTCTTGTAAGTTTTAATTGATGTTAAACAACCGTGCTTCTTTATCAAAAGTCTCGGTTCTACTTTTTTACACGCCGCTGTAAGTGAAACACCAATAGCAGATATGATTAACAAAAAAGGATTTAATGATACCCCACTTGAAATTATACCAGAACTGGTCATTAACAAGGATCTTGTTGTAGTATTTGTAACATTTTTTTACACACCAAAGTTTTTTTATGATAATATTTATAGTATTGTATTAGTGCGTCCACATCCTGTTCTGGAATATCTTTTGAAATGTGATTAAAATCAACTATACTTCTTTTCATTATAATATTTGTTTACATAGTTATGATAAATCAGCTACAAATTCCAAACACCACCGATAAGGACCTACAAAATTTTTTTCAGTTGGTTTAAGTGTAAATTCCTCCTCAGAATTTTTGTTTAATATTACAGATAATATTCCAAATATGTCATCATCTAAATAACGCCATGAATATGTGGTAAATATTTTAAACTTTACACTGCTAAACACTGACAATCTATACACACCAGTAACTTCTGCAATATATTTGATAGATTTGTTTTGTGATGTCCATCCACTATAACCGGATGCAACAGTATACACAATATTTTTAATCTGTTTGTGAGGAATTTTAATCATATTCGTTTTCTCAACAATATTAGGAATTCCACTAATAATATCATTAAGTTTTGTGTTAATATCATTGAGTTTTGTGTTAATATTAGCGAGTGTAATGTTAACATTTGATGGATTTCCAAAAAATTCATCTCTAATTTTGTTTATGTTTCTGCGAAAATTTAAAAATGTGTTCACGTGACTGGTAAAATCAGTTTTGAGCGCTGTGATTTCATTATTAATTGAAGCGTCTCAATCATTGACGTATATTTTAGTGACAGCATCCCCCATCCTCAGTTTGTTTCCAAGATCTGTAATCTTGTTTTGTTTCATAACAATATTCCCCACTTGGATTTCGTACAACTACATCTGGCAGTTTTACATCACTCGTTTTTAATCGTCCTGTCTTTGTGTCCTGGAAAATGACGACTTCATCTGGTTCACACTGGTAAGATTTAGTAAATTATTGATTTCATTTTGAGCTGATCAAGAGTTGCATATTTGGATAAGTCACCTGTGGATAAATCTCCTAATAGTGTTTTCCAATTTTTGTATAGTAGTTCATTATTTACTATCCTAGTTAAAATTATCAACACTATTTAATATTTATACAAAATGGCAAAAATCGTTGATATTAAACTTTGATACAGAGAGACTAGTGAAGCATAAACATAACAATGAACTTCCTGATTGTCATTATCTTATTGTTGGGCGAACTGGATCGGGAAAACAAATTTGCTTATGCATGAATTTGCTTCTTGGTGATAATTTTAACTACGACAAAGTTTTATTTTTACACAATCAATCCACAGCAAGATAAGTATGAAGTTATTAAGCGAATATAATAACAAGCTTTGTGATGATCTTAAGCTGGTGAAGATTTTTTATAATTAGGCAGCCAAAGATCTTATTCCAGTTAATCAACTTGATGCAGATGAACATAAGATAGTAGTTTGACGATATTCCTCTAAATAACATGGAGATGAATAAAATAAGATCATATTTCTCACTGTCACGTAACAAACAGTGTAATTCTGTTTATCTCGCTCAAGGATTTTAATAATGTTGATAGATTTATTAGGCGAAATACGGTTGTTTTTTTATTTAAATTTCCAGGACTGGATATGTTGACGTTAGAAATTGCAAGCGAGCAATGCGGTGGCGTGACAAAGATAAGTTTATTGAACTTTACCGTAATGCTACAAAAATAAATTTAACTTTTTCTTGTTTGATAAACTTACAAATGATCCAACTAAAAATGTTTCGCTGTTGTATAACAGTTACTTACAGTAAAGCGTTCAATTTTATAAAATTTATAATTAGAATAATGGACAAACGAGCAAGATACAGACAACACATAGAAGATCTAAAAAAAATCTTGCTCAATCTCAGGCATCACTTAAGCAAAAAGTACAAGAAACACGACGTGGGCAAGTAACCGCTACAGAAGCAACAGCTACAATTTCAAGCCGGTTACAGAAGCACTCATTAGGTAAACAACCTGAAACTAAACCACTATCAGAAAAAAACTTAAACAACTGCAGGAAAAAGGTTTGGTTTGGAATTGTTAGAGAACAACAGAAGCAGCTGCTGCAAACTTGTTACTAGATCTATGAAGAAAAAAGAAAACTGATTGAGGCAGTTTACAGCAAATATTCGCTGATCCTGCGGCTAGACAAGCAGAAACAGATCGATTGATAAACAATCCGCTGGAACTTGAGCGAAGATTACAGAGTTAACAACGCAAGGAATAACAAATATTATAACAGATTTATCAGGAGATATAAAAGATATCCAAAGAGAGCAACAAGAGTTAGTGAGCTTACTGTAAAGTTTATGAAGTTGGAGATCAAAGATTTTTTATTTATAAAAGAGCAAATGATGAGATAAAAGGTATTGAATATGATGATTTTTTAAGGAATGAAAATATAAGGGGTATTGATGATATAAGCAAGTGGACTGATGTAGAATATCAAACATTAATCGATAGATTAGATGTAATATTTAAAGACGGAGCTGCTGCTAAAGATGAAATAAACACGGTTACAGAAATTGATGATATGCTTCTACTTTATGATAGAATGAGAAACGGTGTCATTGCTCTCACGTTTAAAAAAACAGCTGAAAATAGTAGAGCAAAACCTTTTGGTAGTGGGTGGAGTTTTAGAAGGAAATTTTTTACTTTTGATAAATCTCGTATACAAAAAAGTAGAGTAAGAACAGGAACTGGTGTAAAGGTATTTACATCAACTACTGAAATGATAGGTAGATTAATGTTATTAAAATCATCAAAGGAAGCTGAGAATGTTAGTGTTGAACTTGATAATGAAATCATTGACATACTTGATCATCTAAGATCGAGTGAATTATGTTATTAACATCTGACGAATATGAAACTTTACACCGCGACTTAATTTTGTAAAATTATATAATATTAAAGGAATGCAAACAACATTATTACTAAACTCTAGTGAGTCTGCGATAGATAGCGCAAATTTTTCAGTAAATTATATTCCACCTATCCAACTAGATCCTACAAAACAATATGAAATTGGATTAATTTCTTGTACTTACTGGAATGCTATACCTAACGTGAAAAATGATGTTAACGATGAAATGTATTTTACTATGATTACAACATCTCCAATATCTACAACAAAAAAAATAAAAATTCCGCAAGGAGCTTATAATATTACTGATCTAAACAAGACAATCAAAGAGCTCATCACAAAAGCTGACGGTGTGGCTGATAATTTTGAATTAGCAGCAAATTATAACACATTGCGAACTAGGATAACTTTGAAAAATATAGCAATCAATCTTGAACCAAGAGAAAGAAGTATTGCACAACTGTTAGGATTTACTGAAAAAACTTACACTGCACTTGATCAGCCTTTTACATATGACAGTGAACTGCCAGCAAATATAACAGAAGTAAATACAATATTAGGAAATTGTTCTATTGCTTCTGGTTCTTATACATCAAAAGGTAGCAAAGGTCAAACGAATTACAGTTTCTCACCAGAAGTCCCGCCAGGTTCTCTCATGCAAATAACTCCACGACATATTATATATTATACTTTAAACGTTGAAGAACAAATATCAAGTATAATAATGCAGTTGACAGATCAATCAGGAAAACAGTTACATGTTTATAATGAAGTTGTAACTTATTATTTACATCTACGTGAGCAAAAGTAAAAATTATGCAACATCAAATATAATGAAACAAAGAAAAAAAGTTTATCGAAGAAAAATAATTGGAGGATGTTTTGGAAATATATTCACTAAAGTTTTTGAAAATATTCCGGGTATAGCACGTAAAGTTGCACCAATTGCTATTGACGCTGGTAAGCTTTTGCAACTGGGGCTGCATCTGCCGCTGGGACTGCGGTGGGACAAAAATACTGATAAAAAAAAAGGAGATGCACCGACTGCCTCTGTAATAAAACAAGCTATCTCAGAAATCGCTCCAACAAAAGAAACTCAAAAAGCTATGATAACAACAACAAAAAAATTATTATCACCAAAGGGCGAGCAGATCATACAAAAATTAATATCTAAAGTAACAGTGCCGTAATAAAATTTTATATAATGTAATAAAATAAAATGTCTGTAAAAAATGATCTCGAGTTAACAGAAACTTATGACATCGACAACGATGTGACAGAATTCGAGTTTTGTTTGAGTATCTTGATGAAAATTCTAACGACCAAATAAAGCTGGTATTAGAACCTTTAAACACCAGACGAAGATGTATTTCTACTACCACATAAGGCTATAGTTAGAAGTTCGTGGTCAGATTATGACAGTAGCCCAATCCACCTGCTTGCAATTGCAGTTTGAGCAGAAGTACTCTTTATAAAATAACGCTGGTGTTTATTAAAAGTGCTAGATATCAACTGGCCAATCAAACTATAGAAGATATTTCGAGTCATCTACAAGTTGCAAGTACAATTTTAAATATTATTTCGTTTTCCGACGATTACTCAAGATCAACTGCAACTAACATGATTGGTTTAAAGATACTGGACGGGTATAGCTGAATCAACCGAATTTTAAAGAGAGGCCTATATACATGGAGCTGATGCTGATGCAAATGCTGTAATTGTGAAATTTTTCTCATTGCTAATGCAGACGCGCTAGCTATTGTCGCACCAGGTGCAGCTGCTAATGCAGACGCTACAAAAGTTTCTCTTACAGCACTTTTAATAATCTAAATATAACACCACCAGCTGCAGATGCAAACGTACTGCGATGTTAAATTTACTTCCTAACACACTTGACGGAGAAATCCACGCTATAATGATGGTTTTGCTACGAAGAAAACTTGCAGCAGGATCACGTCAAATTACAATGATGCTTCCACTAAGCACAATTTTCGCTTTTGTCGCGATCATGATAAAGTATTCGCGGAGTAAAACATTACTCTTTTTAGATCGAGCAGACCAAATCGATTGCTTGTTTAGATCTGGAGGGGTTGATGTGCAGTTTATCATAAACAAACTTGCTTTGTGGATGCCACGTATAACACCATCAATCACTAAAATGTCAGAACTAAATAGTACGTTTGATAAACATACAAATAGAATTTATTTTAAGCAGCATAAGATATATCAGACAGCGGTTCCAAATACTACTGACTACACATGGAGGGTCACAACAACATCAAGCGAACAACTGCCGAGAAATATCTTTGTCGTATTTCAACAGCAAGCCCGACGAGGTAACCAACAACAAAATAATGCAATATTTGATCACTCTGATGTCAGACGAATATATGCTAGATTAAATTCAAAGCAATATCCAGAACGAGCTATCGAGTGCAATTTTGCTGATGACATTAATAAAAATATTTCTCGACCGTACGTCGATGACGTTAATAAAAATGCTGATGACGTTAATAAAAATATTTCTCGACCGTATTGCTTGACGCAATACAAAAATATCAAGATGTTGAAGATGGAACTCAAATATCAGCAGAGGAATTTCGTACGCTTTATCCTATATTTCATTTTGATGTTAGTAAACATAACGAGCGAGCTGTAGACAGCACAGCGGATATTGAAATTACCTGGACACTTGGGGCGGTTCCAATAGCACCGTTATACGTATACGCATTAGTGATTAGTGATAGATTTATCACGGTAGATTCTATTGGAGGTAAAATGACAGTTCAAGTTTAATCTACAGTTGTTATATAAAATGGCAAAGTATATTGTAAAAGAAGTGTATTTAACCAATGGCCAAAGTTAAAAAATTATAGCTGCAAAGCGAGAACAGTATCATTAAAATCAATCCTAATATTTATGATGGTGTTTAACAAAATTAATGCTAACAAAAAATCAAGTAAAGAAGTATGATCGTAAAAAAAAAAAACTTTGTTTTAAATTTGAGTGCTGCACAAATGACAGCGATGCAAAAGAAGGTGGTTTTCTTGGTCCAGCATTATCAGTATTAACTAGTACAATAATACCTAAAATTTTACCAGTCTTAGCACATTAGGACTAGCAGCACGTCTGGGAGCAATATCTGGCGCAACGAAGAAAGCATCGCAGTAATGGTATCATTCGTGAAGTGGAATAAAAAAAATTGTAAATTTTATGTAAATAATATATTATAATGCCACAAAGAAAAAGAAATCGCCAACAACAACAAAAAAAGAAAATAATAAAAACAAAATCGCCAACACCAAAATGCAAATGCATATGCAATCAAACAAAACAAGGAGGATTTATTCCAATCGCTCCACTTTTGGCGGGACTAGCGGGAAGTCTGCTGCCAAATCTTTTAGGAATCGGACGCGGTCAAACATTACCGGGAACTCGACCACCCCGTTGAGTAATTTTGATACCATTGATAAGTTAAAAGCGGTTCCTGGATTTCACGGAGTTTATTCTAAACATGAACTCGCAGCAATAAAATCACCATCAGCTGTAAGTTCGTGTGTTAGTAATATACAAGATTTTAATGACGGATCCGGCACGCATTGGGTAGCAGTTTATAATAATAATTATTTTGACTCGTTTGACTTCCTCCAAGCGATGTAATAGAAAAGTATATGAATAAAAAATTTAACAAGATATATTATTCATCAAATCAACTCCAACCTCTTGGAACGTCTGCTTGCGGATATTATTGTATTATGTTTATCCAACAGATGAGCATAAATCTTAACTTTTTAAAATTTATTTTACAGTTTGACAAGCATCCTTCTCACGCTAATGATGAGATCGCAATAAATTTTAGCTAAACTGAAAAACAGAATAATGTCAACATACTGTCTCAAGTGTAGAACTAAAACAGAAAATATTAATGAAACAACAGAAAAAACAAAAAACAACAGGATAGTATTAAAAAGTTTTTGTGCAGTCTGTGGAAAAAGAAAAAATGTTTTTAAAGAAAGTGTCCCCAGCGACAGTATCCTGGTTATCCTGATATTATTTTAGTCGACGACTAAAAATATAGAATGATATGCAACTGTGATTCTGACAGAGATTTGTGTCTTGAGCAAAATAAAATTGTCGCATACTGTCAATGTTGTAACAACAGAGTAATAATAGGGTCAGGTATAGATATACAGAAAATTTATTGAAAATTTACAAAACCAAAAGGCGTTGGACATTGCAGGTCATCGTATACTGTCCGTGGAATCCGCTAGTTCAACCACTAATAAAACGACATCAGTTGCAGCCAAGAGCCTTATAATCACGTGGATACATAGCAATGCGTCCATGATAATCTGTTAACGTGATCATGGAAACTCGGAAAGCAGGATTGTGATAAAGTAATGTTAACGAATACGTGAATTGAGCCAACAAATCTACGAGAACGTTTTGATAGAAAATTTGTTCAGGGAATGATAGGAGCAAAATATAAACTCGGACTCGGAAAAGTATACGATGATCTTGCAGTCGAGCTGCACAGACCTAAAAAAAAAACGTTCCCACGACGTAAAGTTGTCGCTAATGGTGTAGATGATATCTGGGCAATAGATTTGGTAGATGTATCCAATCTAGCTCAGTTCAACGTTGGCGCTGATGGTGCTCCAAAAAGGTATTTGTTTAATGTTATAGATGTTTTTAGCAAATATGCTTTCAGTGTACCTGTTTCAGATAAGACAGGAACTTCAATGACTGATGCGCTAAGACAAATAATAACGAGTACAGAAAGAAAACCGAATAAAATCTGGACTGATCACGGATCCGAGTTTTTTAACAAAAAGTTTGAACAGTTTCTAGAACAAAATAATATAAAAAGGTATGTTACAGGAAACGAAGGTAAAAGCGTTGTTGTTGAGAGATTTAATCGCACGCTAAACGAGAAATTACACAAACATATGACAGCTAAAAACACCAACAGGTACATCGATGACCTTTCTCAATCGTAGGTGAAATATAATAACACGAAAACATCGAACCATCAAATTGCACCTAAAAAAGCTATTAAACATCCGATATTAGCAAATGAAAACATGTACCGCAGACATAATTTTAAGGTTGGTGATAAAGTTAGAATTTCTTTGACAAAAAAGGTATTTGCAAAAGGATTTACTCCGAACTGGAGCGAAGAAGTATTTGTAATTGATAAGGTACTTTTCACAATACCTGTAACATACGTTTAAAAGATTCTGCAGGGGAACCGATCGTAGTAGTTTTTATGAACAAGAACTACAGAAAACTGAGCAGGATGTTTTTGTTATCGAAAATGTGATTAGAAAAAAAAGGAAATAAAAGTTTATCTCAAATGGTGGGTATAGCGATAAATTTAACAGCTGGATCTCAACTAAGCAGATTAATGATATAATGTTTATTATAAATTTCTCATACTTTTGTTTGACAGATTTACATTTTACGTTACATAACGATATTAGATACTGCTTACAATCGTCAGAGATCGTCATTAGATTAAAATCTTGACAAATATGAAATCGAATTGATATTTTTCTGTCGCCTGGAATCCTGATGTTTAAGAAAGGTTTGATTAACTGCCAAAACAGTTGTTGTTGTTCGCAACGGTAAAATTAAATTTCATTATTTTTTTTCAATGTGATACTGACATTATATCGTTTAGTTGTTGGTCTGCTGTAATTTGATCTGTCAGCAACAGTTGACTATTTCACCATCATCATCAGATTCGCTGTTATATAAAATATCATGTTCATTATAACCAATAGATATGTTATGAAATCTTTGGAAAATGTGACCTCATCACTGACTACCTTATCGCTGGCGACTTTGTCGCTAGTATCTTGTTTGTAGAGTTCAGCGAGTAGTATTCATCATCAAGTCCATTATTATAATACATTTTTATCTAATTTATTATTATAAGATTGACTGATGAGATAAAATATCACCAAAAAAGTTAATAAGTAAATTACAACGAACTAGCCGAAGCGGTAAGAAAATGTTTGTTGGGTTATAGTGTTGACGGTTATTGTAAGCATGGTGATTCTTCATAAAATATTGCTAACAGAAGCACAAAAGTAATAAAATTAATGAAAGTGCAGTAACGACGCTAAAATTTAATCACGATGATATCATAGCATTTGCTCATCATTGCTTGACTAAAACTGAGCTATCAAATATCATATCTAAAACCAATCCTAGCTGATTTTGTTGCTCCATCAGCTACAAATTTTACTGCTCTGGAATTTATCTTATAATGCTTTGCCGCAGCTGTAATCGATTTGAATTCGATCTCCTCATCCGTTTCAAGGTTTTTTTGAAATAAACAGGTTTTGCTGCTGACATTCTAAAATTAATACCACCACCTCGTCCTATCTCACATTTTCCTGTTGCGTCACTAGCTCCAGATTTCTCAATCGATTATCAGTTTTACGTTATTGATGTGATTAATAACAAACCATTTAGGTAATAGATCCGTTTGAACATCCTCGTAAATAAAAACGATGACCATAAAAATGAATTTGATTTGGCGATGTTCCTCTACAGTTACCTGATTATTTCCCATATTACTCATAGTACCAAGAACTTTTTAGTATTTTTCTGTTTCTAATGAATACCGCGAATCGTTAGCCCTCGTATAAATCAAAACCGGATCGGCTGATGGAAACTCATCTTTGTAAGGATAAGTTTTCATGTTGTCATCATTGACTTTATCATTCACACGATGGAAATTACACGCTGTCCCTCTGGAATTTCATCGCAAACAACGTGTNAATAANATCTTTTCTAAACATGCAATCCTCNCAGCANTATCTCCCNNTACACTAANCNTAAAANCCGCTGACGTTAATTTGCCAACAGATATTCTAGTTTGATGTTAATAATGGAACCTAATACATTACCAGCGTAAAAGTTGTATTTTGTGGTGAACATGATAAATCTCTTGCTCACAATGGCTTGTCAGAATTTACTGTCATTATACTATACGTGATATTTTTTTTATCTCTAATTGATTTTTAGCGCATGCGCAGCATGTGAGATAAAAGTTATACTTTGGGTGAATTTGATATGCTTCTTGCTCACATGTGTTTGTTAGATTTGCTGTCATTATATTATAGGAGATTTTTTTATCTCTAATTGTTGTTTAGCGCATGCGCAGTGTGAGGAAATTATCAATTAGATATTACATTATAGTATAATAATGTTAAAATTGCGTGATATAGCTAAGAGAAGTCTTATGGGAGAACCTGATAAAATAGCGACTGCTTTTGCAGGTTTTGATAATAGTTATCCGTTTGATAATCAAATTGTTTTAGTAAATTTTAATGCAGCAAATCTTTACAACCTACTACAGACAACTGTAAAACGTGAGCTCGAAAAACACAAAAGTATCAGATTATTTGTGCAATATCATGTTATATTTTCAAAGTTAGTTATAACGGAAGAATTAACTAACAAGGAAATTGCAGAACCTTATATGAACGCAAAATCAAGACGTGTTTTGCTTGGGACTGATCTGTTATCACTATCTGATGAAATACACCAAGAAATCTGGAAAAAATAGAGGAATTCACTCAATTAGGTTCGGGTTGGAAATTTGAAATGATCAAAGAAATATTGTTTCACACGATGAAATATAACGCATTACGAGGTAGTTCATACATCGACCTGCCACCAAAAATAAAAAGTAAAAGATGTTGTATAAACATCAAAAACGTAGATAACAAGTGTTTCCAATGGGCTGTTCTTTCCGCACTATTTCCAGCAGAAAAACACGCTGATCGCGTTGAAAAATATATCAGTCACGTATCTAGATTAAATTTTAAAGATATTAACTTTCCTGTGGCAGAAAATCAAATACCAAAATTTGAAAAGCAAAATAATGTTTCAATTAACGTTTTCGGACTAGATGAAAAAGAGGATGTATACCCGAGATATATTTCAGAAAAAGCTTCACAATCGACTATAAATTTACTGTTTTACAAAAATCATTTCGATTGAGACTTTTGGTGATTATTATGATTTGTATTTGAAAACTGACGTGTTATTATTAGCAGATGTTTTTGAAAGTTTTCGAGAAGTGAGTTATAATAATTACGGACTAGATCCTTGCTGGTATTATTCTGCCCCTGGACTGTCATGGGATGCTCTGCTAAAGTTTAGTAAGGTAAGGTTGGAATTACTGACTGATGTTGATATGTTCAATTTTATTGAAAAAGGTATCCGAGGCGGTATTAGCGTGATAACAAAAAAGTATGCTGAAGCAAACAACAAATATTTGAAACAGTATAACCCTGACCTTCCTTCGAAGTATATAGTTTATCTAGATTGTAATAACTTGTACGGGTATTTGATGGCAGAACCAATGCCTCTTGATGGATTTCATTGGATCACGGCTGATCGATTTCTATCGGAGACAGAAAAAAAGATACCCGAAGACGTTTCCTATTTCGTTGAAGTTGATCTTGATTATCCAAATTCGCTACACAAATTACATAACGATTACCCTTTCTGTGCGGAATCGATGGTCATAGATTATAGTTTGTTATCAAAAGAACAACAAGCGTTAGCATCACCAAGGCAACATTCCATGGTCAAGAAACTAGTACCAAATTTACTTGATAAGAAAAAATTACGTTTTGCATTACAAAGTTTTAAAACAAGCAGTCGATGCTGGTCTTGTGTTGAGAAAAGTTCATCGTGTACTAAAATTTAATCAGTCGCCGTGGATGAGAGGTTATATTAACTCGAACACTTCAAGAAGGGCTGCAGCGAAAACAGAGTTTGAAAAAACTTCTTTAAACTGATGAACAATTCCGTTTTTGGTAAGACGATGGAGAATATTAGGAAACGTGTAAATATTGAAATAGTTAATGATGTCAATCGCAGAAACAAACTTGTGTCAGACGATGATTTTGTGAGCATGAAAATATTTAATGAAAATCTTGTTGCAATACAAAGAAGAAAAGTAAATCTAAAACTAAACAAGCCGATCTATGTTGGAGCTGCAGTGTTAGATTTATCAAAGTGGCTGATGTACGATTTTCATTACACTTTTGTTAAAAATCAGTGGCCGGCTAGTAGATTATTGTTTACTGATACTGATTCGCTCGTATATGAAATCAAATGTGAGGACATCTATCAGGACATGTACAATAATCAACATCAGTTTGATTTTTCCGATTATCCACGTGACAGTAAATTTGATGACGACACAAATAAAAAGGTTATTGTTAAGTTTAAAGATGAAATGAACTTAAGAGCTATCAAATACTTTATCGGATTACGTAGTAAAATGTATGCCGTATTATTGGACAATAATAAGATAACGAAAAAAGCAAAAGGTCTGCCTCGTGATTTTGTTAAGAAGTTTATGAAATTTGATGACTACATGTATGCGCTTGATGGCGGTGTTAGTTTTATGAGAGCTATGGCAATTCGAACTAATCATCATAAACTCGAAACAGATTTCATTATCAAACGTGGATTGTATAATTTTGATGACAAACGCTATTGTAAAAATGGGGTAGATACATTTGCCCTTGGGTATTGTCATGATGATAGATCTATACTCGACATTATCTTTTCCAACTGAAATTTTATCTAAACTTATAAAATAATGTTTGAAAATTTGACAATGAAAAATAGCTACAATAGTAACATCAAATATCTAATGATGGACGGTAAACAATTGACAGTTGAATTTAATAATGAAACATCAGGTATATGTTTTAATGGAACACGTGACAAGATAAAACTTTCGCTCATCAGATCTGATAACAGCGTGTATTTCAATTATCTCGATCAAAAGTTGCTAGCGGAATTTAAAAACTTTCACAGCCCCATTAGCCAACAAAACTATACTAAACTCACAATTGATCTAGATCGGTCAAAGGTGTATTTTATCGACCAAAAATATCCTCTGAACAAACCAGAAATGAAAGATTTGTTTGAGTCCCGTCGCTGTGTGAGCGGTAAAGTAAAATTTAGTATCTATAGTCGTGATAGTGAAGTATTTTTAATATCAACAGTTGAAACATTAATCATTGGTAATGAGATATAAAATAAAATCATTTTCATTCTAATGCTAGTTTAATTTTCACCTTGTTAACTGAAACGTTCTAATGCACAGTTTAATTTTCATCCTGTTATCTGATAAAAAATTTGTGGTAAAACCTATTTGCCGTCTTTAGAATAATCATATTCCACGCATGCGCTGTTCTAACAAATTCGTCACTTCTGTTGACAGAGCTTATCGCATTCCAACACCTGTTGTTTTGTCTGGTTACAAAATATCTGTCTACGTAGTAGTAGTATAGGGAAATGGGGGTTTGGCGGGGGTGGGGGAGGAGGTGTGGGAGGGTGGGCCAAAACCCTCATTTGCCTATGAGGTGGGGGATAATTTAGGACTATAATTTATACTTGTTTGGAGGGTAAAAGAAAAAGTGAGCTAAAACCCTCATTTAATTTATACTTGTTTGGAGGGTAAAAAAATAAAGTGGGCTAAAACCCTCATTTTCCTATACTACTGCGTGCGTGTGTATGTGTGTGTGTGTGTGTGTGTGTGTGTGAGAGAGAGAGAGAGATGTGTGCAGTCATAAATATTACACAGTATCGTTTCATGCATTCGATAAAAATAATTTAAAACATTAATATTTTTATTTGAGAGAGAGAGAGAGAGAGAGAGAGAGAGAGAGAGAGAGAGATAGAGAGAGAGAGAAATATGTGTAGTCATAAATATTACACAGTATCGTTTCATGCATTCGATAAAAATAATTTAAAACATTGATATTTTTATTTGAGAGAGAGAGAGAGAGAGAGAGAGAGAGAGAGAGAGAGAGAGAGAGAGAGAGAGAGAGAGAGAGAGAGAGAGAGAGGTGTGCAATCATAAATATTACACAGTATCGTTTCATGCATTCGATAATAAATAATTTAAAACATTAATATTTTAAACTTAATGAAAAAGATGGCTTGTTCAAAATTTTCAGTAGAAAAATTAAGAAACAAATTACAAAAACCCGAGGACATGCATTTCATAAGTATTTATTTGTGCTACTAATTTAGCAACGGAAAGAACATACGAGGACGATAATTACAAGATATGGGACCTCTACACATGAAACATGGAAGAATCTGGCAGATTACAATATGAATGACCTTGTACTTACAATGTAATTGTGCGGGAAGCAAAATCAATTTAAAGGCCAATGTGTCGGGGTTACATTCAGCTTGTTATGGTTTACAGTCAAAGCACACCCAAATCAAAACATACCTACGACAACCGAAATGTACCCAAATCAAAACATTACCGTACCAAAATTTAACTGATTGCCTCAATTATCACAAATGCAAATTTAATGTTTTGCAGTTCATCCACCAAATTCAAAAACACATTATCACAAACATAAAGTAAACGGTTATTACTCTGAACAATCCGGCAATGACCAAATTTTTATGCAGCTGATCAGATTGTATCATTAACAGTTTTTTCCTGGGTCTCTTTTTTTTAAATATCAGCAATTTTAAGGAGTAATTTAAATTATTTAACTGCAGTTAAAATCCATATGTTCCTATAAAATTACACTTTGACATGAATCATAGCAAGTACATAGTGACAAAATGAACCGAGGCCCTGGGTGTCACAGTGATCTCAATCACTTGCCTGTACTGATGACTGCCATCTCACCACTTTAGATGTGGGTTCGAGTCTCGGACTCGGCCAATGTGGGTATATGAGAAAGCTACCAGTACCTTCCCAACAATAACAAAATGAACTGGAAAAACATGGTTACTCACCTACAATAAACCACCTGATTCCAAATTAACTTTCGGAAACTTTTGATCATGGGCAGCAATTACAAGATGTCATCAATATCATGACGTGTCGAGGGAATGCTAATTATCCTTCAAGAAAAAGCACAACGCCAGAAAATTGTCTTGCAATAGGTGCTCTTGCAGATATTTGCATAGTATCCCTATAAAATGAATTTTACATTAACCGGATTTATCGCAACAACGCCTACTGACAAGTGAACTGAGAAATATGCAGACACCTGCAAAATTCCACCTAAATCCAATTTTGTTGTGGCGTCTTCTCTGTTCTCAATCTTTTCTTCCATTTTTTGAGCAGTTAACTGACAGGTACTGAGTGGTGTATACATGATGATGTTAGAATCACAACTTCTACATGTGCATAACTTTGATTTTTGTGAGTTTTTGAACTAAGAATCATACCAAAGTGTGTTCCCAAGTTTTGCTGTTATCTGGTAAACAATATTCCAGGGATAACATGCCGCTTATATATCAATAAATATTTTCTTGATTGGATCAACATTTTAACAGAATTTAACTATCTTATATTAGTGTTGTTCCGATTATCGATTGTAATCGTTAATGAGTTGAGTGAACCAATTCTCTAACCAATTCTGAAACTTTATAATCGATTGCACAGTAAGGAAGACAACTGTGAAGCGCTATGCACATGCTAGTTTCCTCCCCTCCTTTGTTGGAAAAAAACCCCCGAGGATTCTGAACAATATTTTAAAACGCCACTAAATGATATCACGGTGCTAATTGCTTTTCATATACCTCGATGTTGATGTTTTGTGAAATAAATACACTTCCTATCCAAATTCAGCATGCATATCATGCACTGCAAACTGCAATAGAGAACAATGTTAGATTGTCAATTTGACAAGGACAGAACCAACCAGAACGTACTCAATTGCCTTTAAGAGAGATAACTCTGTTAGAACTAGACATGGTTAAGAGTTATCTAGTTACACCTGACACATTTTCAGTCATGTGTACCGCATTAAAAAAAAAAACACAAAATTTGATCTAAATATGAATTACCATAATCTCATATGTTGCCAAGAGGCTCAATATTTTTTAATCCTAACAGAAAGTACAGTTCTTAAATAATGCACCAATCACAGATAGTTTTGTTGTTTATTTCTGAATACAATGTTTCCTACACCTGAGGTTGTACAATTGGTACCGTTATGGCCATAGTACACAATTAATTTTACTATATGGTCTCTACATTTGTTTCTCAGTACTGAACTTTCCACTGTGTGACAATCAATACAAATCATATGTTAATCTAAAATACCTTCAAAGATGACTTTACAGTTTAGTTCTTGTCAAGGGTTGACCTGCATTTTTTTGAGAGGCTGAATTGTAAACAAAACACCAGGCAACGGAACACAGATTTCACTTCCGGATCATCACCATGACCTTATTACTCAATGTGCACTGTCACCGAAATACACACAGACAACCACACCATAAGGTCACATTTTAAAGAATAATCAATTGCCTTGAAATCCTTACCAAGAATGCCAAAATCTAACTCTAGTATCACCACCAAATTTAGACCGGAAAAAGAGATCTAAAAATAGACTGGAACTACATTCGTGGGTGCTGAACCGGATTTTATTGATTGTGTACTGATTCCTGAAAGGGTCAATGTTTTTGTCAAACTTTTATATTTGCATTTTATTTTGCATGCCACTACTGTTTCAACTTCATACAAAAAGTCTTTTGAAATTTCCTTGCAAGCAAGACATGTGACAGCTGTCAGAAAGTGTGCAGTGCTGGTGTTCTATAGGGTGGAATTTGAGGTCCAATTGTTCTTAACAAACCAAAACTAAATTTGCTATATCTTCCTTAATTATAGGAATTTTTCAATGCAGTAAAAACCTAATTGTAATACTTGATAAGGCCTGTCTGAAAATAGTCTTGAAATTAAAAATTATTGATATATTAAATTTTAATGGAAATTTTAAAAAATATATAAAATTTAAAAACTTTTTTTTTACAAAAAATAAATTTTCATACAAGTTATGACATTCAGTTTCACAAATTCAAGGCAGCAATGCTGATTAATGAATGGTCTTTAAAACAAATGGTAGTTTGGGTCTGTACAACTGATAATATTAATCCCAGGGGTCCTGAAGCATGATAGCTCACAGTGATTTTGACAGCAAATTGCAATGTGCCTATCCAGATGCATATAGGTGTACATACTAAAGAAACAATGACAGGTACTATGTTCCACATTTATTGTTTCAGGTACTTGGACAGTTGTTTGTATAACTAACATCCCACTCAAATTTAAAGTTTTGATGGGACCACTACCATGTTTTATAGCAAATATGCATTACATTTTAATGCCGATAACTACAAAAGTCAACAATGCAATATGAAAATACAGTTTCACCTTACTGAAAAAAGATGTGAATCTCTCTCATGAAGATCTAAGCCATGTCTTTGAGATGCTGTATATCAGTGTACTGATATGAACTCATCTTGGTCACTTATAGTAGCACACTGCACATGTCCTTATGAGACCTTGCTATCACCATTGGACTACTGGAGAGCTTCCAAATTGATCCAACTCTAATACTTTGTTCCAGATACCAGACTAGACCTGAAAATATATAACATGTTTCACTTAATTCTAAAAAGAGGAAGATGTAGGCAAATGAAGTTAAAATGTGTTAGATATGGTGATTTCAAAATAACATTCAGGTTGCAAATATGGTTAAAAAAGGTAAACTTGATAGAGTGACACTCAAAGATGTGAAGCAATGGGCATGTATTAAAGTGACAAATGCATCCTAAAAATAGATGAAGTTTCTACAAGCATATTTAGCCATTTACAGGTTAAATAACTAATCAGGTAGAGTATGTATCATAAAGTTTAAGGCAATGTTGGAACGGTGAGGTTTGATCATTGGTGCAAACATTGATACATACCAGTATAGTGGAAAGTCAAATGACAATGTACCAAATTAAAATTTATTACTATATGCAATCCTATTCATGAAGGAAAAACAATTTTAGATATTGTGAGTGAATATAGCAAAATGTGGCCACACAGATCAACTATAGGTACCAACAGATCCTATATCATCAACTAAATGTGAAATTTTCATCCCGAAAACTTGTAAACAAGGATGGATATTTGCATGTGTGGGACATATGCAATGTACTTGTTAAAATCACATGTGCAAACATGATTCAAATAATCTGTTTGAACATTTTTAGTCTATTTTTAAGAGTCTTGGCTACCAAGTTATTAAGTTCAATGATTCAATGATTCAATGGAATCAAATATCAGCTGATGCTGCAATACCGCCCTCTGTCAAAGTACTAAATTGAAATGTGTTACCATACAGAGGCATATTCATGATGAAAATAACATCTTGGGATATTTTAAGTGCACACAGTCAAAACTGAGCCTTACAGATTCACTATAGGTACCATGTCAGCCTAACAATGTCAACGTTTGATTCCAAACATTACAAAATATATGCATATTTGTTCATGTCAGCTATGTAACCATGTTAGGATCAGTTGTAGAAAGTTAAATTCAAATAATCTGTTTGAATATTACTTATGTAATCTTTAAAGTGTCAGATAACAAATATTATTAGTCATTAATAATGCATAAAGCAAAATGGATCATGAGAATTCCCATAATATCATCTGGGCTACAATGTCGCACTACATCAATCAACATCTTAAAGAAACTGGACAATAAAATGGAATGCATTCTGTGTTTAACTTACACCATTTTGCTGTTTTCTTACATGCAATGGTAAAAATTCCTGGGTAAAGTATATTTTGCCCCTCTGACCTGTATTTCATTCTCTGACAACTTAATATGATTTTGTAGAGAACTTGAACAGGTTCTAGTATAAAGTCTTCATCATTGTCCTCTCACTAAATACCCTATAACTATGGTTATAAACAATTACTGATAGCTATACAAGCAGATATGTGTTACTCAGGAAGTGACCCCATCATAAACACATTCATTAACTGTTTGAACCCCAAATAAATAGTTTCAATGACCTAAAGGTACAAAGCAAATTAGAATTTTGTCTTCATGTATTTTAAATGAGGGTCTCATTTTGACTAATAAAGATATTTTCTCTGATCAAATTTGACAAATATCCATCATTTGAGCTTGCATATGGCGTAGGAGTATATATATGCTGATATCATTTAATATCATTCCCAAAAAATATTATATATGTGTATACTTGGTGGAAATTTTTTATTTTTTAATTGTTTTTTAAAATTTCATTTAAATTTTTAAAATCAAAATTTATTTTTTACTTTTAATTTCATTTTATATTTTTTAAAGTCAATATACATAACATATTAAAATTTCATGTATATGTCATTAATAATAAAAAATTTACATCAGTTTCAAGTTTTTACTGACAGGCCATAGTACACAATTAATTTTACTATATGGTCTCTACATTTGTTTCTCAGTACTGAACTTTCCACTGTGTGACAATCAATACAAATCATATGTTAATCTAAAATACCTTCAAAGATGACTTTACGGTTTAGTTCTTGTCAAGGGTTGACCTGCATTTTTTTGAGAGGCTGAATTGTAAACAAAACACCAGGCAACGGAACACAGATTTCACTTCCGGATCATCACCATGACCTTATTACTCAATGTGCACTGTCGCCGAAATACACACAGACAACCACACCGTAAGGTCACATTTTAAAGAATAATCAATTGCCTTTAAATCCTTACCAAGAATGCCAAAATCTAACTCTAGTATCACCACCAAATTTAGACCGGAAAAAGAGATCTAAAAATAGACTGGAACTACATTTGTGGGTACTGAACCGGATTTTATTAATTGTATACTGATTCCTTATACCAAATAATATGAGAGAGAGAGAGAGAGAGAGAGAGAGAGAGAGAGAGAGAGAGAGAGAGAGAGAGAGAGAGAGAGAGAGAATTTCTATGCATGCCATAATTATTCCTAGATATTATATCAGTTTTTTTATACCCAAGTGTACTCTTGAATTAAAGTTATGTCTGTACGTGCACATTTGTAATTGTACAAGTTTAGTAAATTTCATACAGTTTGACTATGCAGTTGTGTATATTCATCCAGGTTTTCATATTAAGGGTATTATTATTTCTGTGGTGAATTATCACATTTGAAAGAACTGAAAATTTGATGCTTTAATTGGTGTCAAGTATAATGTTTGATTTAGTTATAGTCAGATGGCTGATGATGCATATATGTGATATAGCATTCAAGGTTGTTTTTGACGAACTAGTATTTTAGTCTTAAAAACTTTATTGAAGTTTCCAGAGCCATTTTGTTTGTACTGAATTGTCATAATTAATGATCAGGCTGGAGAGAATAGTAGTTTGTAACTCTGTTGATATTTACAAATGATCTGCAATAAATTTTCCTTTCTCAACTCAATATGAATTTGCTTTATTTATCATTTGACTTAATGTGTATATGCACAGCCTTGGCACCCCAAGACAATGCTAATCAAGTTTTATTCATCCTACATTTCTAATTAATTTCTGTATAATACTAATAAATGGTCTTCTCACAGTTGCATTTAAAACAAAGCCATAGATATAATCATTCTATAGTGGATAGGCAGCTAATAAGATGTTTCATGCAAAATAAAAATTGCTAAATACTAAAGAAGGCTTTATACAACTTAAAAGAAAACCATGAGTTCCTAAGAAAGTAGACCAACAAGTAGGTCTAAGAAAAATAATCCTACCAAGAAATTAATAACTGATATCAGGTACTACATCTCTAGTCTATATAATGTACAAGTTTTCAAACTGTGATTGGGATTTCCTTCTCTTGGTGCAAACCCCAATATAGATTATATTATTCACACATCCTATCCCTTGAAAGATCACCCAAGTCTTCCTTGAGTAAAGCCACTGTACTGGCCAAAACAATCTGGATATTTATCCCTTATACGCCATACACAACAGCTTGGAATGACACGTCAGCACCAAGGTATCTGTAAGTCCATAAAATAAATTGCCTATAAGCAGCATGCCTCCCCTCCCCTTTAATAATTATCTTCTTCTGCTGCCAGGACATCCTGCCCATACCTCTGTGCAACAAGGAGCACGACTTCATCTAAAACAAATAGGTCAAAGTCTTGCAGAAATTATAAAACATTATCAGTTAAAAATATTCCAAAAAGATAAAAGCATTAAATGTTCTGTGGGAAATGTTGATTCTTGTGTTATGCAATGAAGCAAACATCTATAATGATAAATAAGTGTTTCAATCAACGGGTTTAATGCAATAATACTAAATAATAAATGACAAAGATATTAGCTCTGGATAAGCAAATGAGTCAGATTAAAATGTAGTTTATGTGGATATGTGTAGTTTTTTAATCTTCGGGCGATTCTGAAGGAATAACAAACCCGTGAGAAAATTAGAATCGAGCGGAGGATTGTGGTCGAGTTGCATTCCTTATTATTTTATAATACCGTTAAGGTGATTTCATGTAGTCAGAAATTTAGTCGTGATTTATTGATAAAAATGCAGACTCCTGTGGTGAGCCAGAGCTAATGATGCAAATTTACAAGACAATCAACTTCATTCGGAGCCAACGAAGACACTTTTAATAGAGGTTATGATTACAATGCTACGAATTATCATATTTTTAGTAACTCTATCTGGCAACGTAACACACAATCTCAAAAACACGAAAAGTAATATGAAATAGGAATTATCAGAAATGCCCCTTAAAGGAACTCTCAATGTCATGATATTCGGTCATATTGCCCTTTTTTTCCTACTTCTGGTAATTTATTATATACCATGAGAAATCTATACGCAATACATCTCTTGTGCGTGACTATAAAGAACTAAGGAGAAGGACAGACGAAGAAATATGAAGAATAAGGCAATAGTTATATCAAAAGAGAAACACATGCTTACCTCAACTTCCATAGGTGTTGACGCGCAGCATCACGTGACACAGCAACTTCGGGGACTATCGGTAAATTCCGCTTCCGCATAATTAATTAGTATATCGTATATACGTGACTAGAAAATCATTTCATTTTCATTGATTAAGCCGACAGTTGTACAATTTATGAAGCTGAATGACTTGCAATTACTCATTTTTTGTACTATACTTTTCATAATATCATGCATTTGCCAGAACAGAAAAAGTCGAAAATCTTAGGTTGTATGCCTTTAAATTAAAATCCAGGGCAAGGCGACTATATATGTATTAGTGCTGAGAAACCGATCCAGCCATTTGCAAAACAGAATGGTAGGTAATTAGAGCCAGAGGCCGATTAAACGGATAGAAAAATAAATTAGTATAAATTAAAGGTGGTGACTCACGTTACAAATCCTCAAGATCTGTACAGTAGTACGCCGTGGACACAAAATAGCGTTATCTTCCAGGGTAGAGAAAGATGTATTATCGCCGTTTTTAATGTTGTTATCTGTGTAATCCTACTTTGTATTATCGCTGCAAAAAGGATTCTCCGACAAATTTTGAACACGTGGCATATTTCGGTTGGTTCACAGATGTAAAGCTATAGCCAGGAAGGACGCAAGTCTGTTCAAGCACAATTTACTAAAAAAATGTCAACATTTTTGTTAATTCTACATTGAAAAACAACGAACACTACTGTTTTTGTAAATTACATGCAATTCCATTAATCATCATATACAAAGCTCTTGTCAGACTTGCTATATCTGCACTTGTCTTGATTACTAAATACACTCGGTGTATCGTCTGTTTGAATGTCATAGGTCATATACCAATGGCGAGGTACATATCCTTTCAAGTTTAGCTAATGTGGATTAAAACTGACAAAACGTTGCTTATGATCCTGCTTATTTTACATAAGTAGGAAAGCGATAATATTTTGTATTTTGAATCAGCAATATTTCAGTAATAATAATAATGATTTTAATAGAATAATTTATATATAAAAATTTCTTTGCTCACATTACACTTAAACTTTAAAGTTATATACCTAATATGTCGACCAATTCTGCGCGTCGGGTAATTCTGCGCAACGGTACGACATTCCTGTAAACATTGGATAACATGTTTTTGGTCGAATATCCATTATGTATCAATAAAGAATGATCCTTCTTTAATTAAGGAAAGTGATATTCATAAAGTGTACAAAATATCCCATATTTCTTCCGTAAATGAATATGAAAATGTGATTTCTAAATGTCAACATGAAGACCCACGCCATGATCTTTTTGAACTTGTAACCCCAAAACCATATTAACTATGTATCTTTTACAATCAGACAAATAATTAAAGTATATAAAAGATGGAAATACATACCTTAAAACGATATTGCATTTTAATCCAAGTTTCCCATTTGCAAGCAGTTGTCGCACCAGTACAAGATCGACTGCTATTTAAAAAGTCCAACTTGCCGCTAGAACGGAATTCTCAAGAAATTCTCCGGCGTATAGTCTGTTTCTAAATACTCTTGGTATTTTGTTTCCTCCCCCCCCCCATAAACAAGACGTAAATTTATTACATGCTATTTGTTTTTCTCATCAATATAATAGGCTTTTTAAAATGTTGAACTAGACTATTTTTTTTACAAGATCTGTCTAGCTTGTACCGAAGCCCATTGGTGGCAAATCGTGTCCATAAAAAATAAATATATTACGAATAAACGCAATATTTATTGCGAATATTCGCAATACATTGCGAAT
>JAEAOA010002126.1:627500-702500 GCA_016746295.1 Potamilus streckersoni
AACCACAGCTGGAGTTCCGTAACCAGGAAGGAAAAGGAATCATACTGGATACGCCTCCTTAGAACATTGAAACCAAGCGGTCTAAACCAAGAAATCTAGAAAAAGAAAACTATGCACTAGTAGAATTAAACTTTTTCTAAATCTTCTTAGTATCCATTAATTATTAGTATAAGAATATCCGGTATATCAAATACCCGGGATATAATTTGCGTTACATAAATATACAAAAAAGTAATAGATGTCGCTTTGGCTTATAGACTTTTATGGAATTATAAACAGTTTTCAATATCCGCAACAAGTCTATACAAGCTGGTTGTATTTATAGTTTTAACTCACGTGGAGACAGCCATATAGAGGTTTACAAACACAACGTTTTTGTGTTTATGTGTTTGTTTTATATATGTTTTGTATTTGCCTTTGAAAAAGACTCATTAAGAGTAGAAAACTATCAGGCTAGTTAGTTACTAGTTTCGCACTGTTCGGCGTCAGTTTATTGCATATATATATATATATATATATATATATATATATATATATATATATATATATATATATATATTCTTTTTCTTGGATTTTATTTTTATGATATTTTTTATATCTGACAGCAGCAGAGACCAACGGCCTCAGGCAATAGTCCATACTGATTGAACAGACTTTCAGTTCTTACGTATAGGACGCTCACTAGTAATTAATAAATGTATTTCTACTGACCTTGATATGCGGATAGAAACTAAAATCCCTTTTCTTTTGACCTATGGTGTAAAATCCTTCAGAACACTCACATTTTAGTAAATAATCCGTCAGAACAGAACACCCATGTATACATCTATTAATGACCTTATTTTTAAATTGCTGACGCATGCGTAGGAAGCAGCATCACCCCAAGACAAGAACTATTGTTTTAAGCTTTCCAATAACTTATACTGAAGATGTAACTTTTTAATGCTGATGGAAGATTTTTTAAGTTATATGAACAAAGGAAATAATTACTGCTTTTCTTACATCATTTGTTAAGTGCTGTATGCGATATTGGCTACCAGTTTTAAATAGTATATGGCTTTGATACATCCCTATTATGGTGCGAGTCGTCATTGTGACGCATTCGCGATTAATAATGTTGACTTCCTTCAACAGAACCTTGGCGCTGACATCGGTTGCTTTGAATGGTAATAGTTCGTGGAGTAGAACTTTATAAGTATCAAATGTAACAAGCCATACTTTCTACGTGGATTTCATCTCTTACCAGACGACTCTCTGTACACTATTAGTACATCATAACATTGCAACCAATTCAAAGTTTCATTTTAAGGATGGCTGAAGACCAGAAACAGGAGGTTAGTCTCTAATTCTAAAGGAGCATGCGCTGAAAATTAAACTGAGTTGAGAATGTTACAATATACTCTTCCAGTACAGATCATGGGAAAGGGGATTTTCTCCTGGGTCATAACTTCAAAACTTTTTATATCCTTACAGTGCTATAGTACTAAATAACGAAGTGAGAAAAGGCAATATTAGTACTAAATAACGAAGTGAGAAAAGGCAATATTAGTACTAAATAACGAAGTGAGAAAAGGCAATATTAGTACTAAATAACAAAGTGAGAAAAGGCAATATTAGTACTAAATAACGAAGTGAGAAAAGGCAATATTAGTACTAAATAACGAAGTGAGAAAAGACAATAAAGAAGCAGGGAACACATGCTATTCAGATGTAGGGAAGAGACAATGGCATGCAGAAAAGTAAGGGAACGAGCAAAAAAGTGATGCAATGCCGTTCTCACAGCAATGCATCCTTGGCCAACTATATACCGATTTGAAAGGCAAGAAATGATCAGATTAGACATCTATTCACCATAGTCACTGGTGTTCGGTACTTGAAACTTGCTAATAACTTTGAAACAACGGTCCACAAACTACAACTACATTGACATTTAATGGAGACATTTTCGGAGTACATGTACCTGTGCTTCCAGCAAATATACTGGGTCATGTCCCTGCAGTGACATAGCTTTGGTTAATTTCTTGGATTCTAACAAAAGCAAAACATGTAACCATGCTAACTGGATATAAAAAAGCAAGCTACAAATTTACAGGATAGAAACATTTTCCATAGATTTAGTGGCGTAGATTGGAAGCAAGGTATATGCAATGCCATTTCATTTACCTAATTCTGTTTTTTATTTCTGTATTTCATTTTTGATTATACTAAATTGGAGGTTTACCCATTCAATTATCGGGTTTAAAAACCTGTACAAATGACATGCTTGCTGCGTCAACAAACTTGTTGAAAAAAAACCAAATACATGTGCAAAGACGTAACGTTCTGTAGAAAATCTTATAACATCATTTTGCTTGGAAGTGTTTACTGCAGGCATTTGTAACATCAGGACACACGGTACTAATTATATGGAAGATCGGTGAACCAGTCTAGAACTGAATAATAGAGTATATACGGGTTTGGTTGTCCATAATTGGTTAATAATGAAAGGTAAAAATTTAGTAAAAGTATCTCTTGAAAGCTTATCCTATGTGTAATTTAAAAACGATATAGACAAAATTCTATTGATGCAATTTTCGCATTTTTACAGACGACATAGGATTACTCAATAATGAAAGTAGCACTTGATTCGTTTGGTGCAGAATCAATAACATGTGTTTCATGCACATGTAGGTAAAAAAAATGCCGCTGCTCATATCATGTTCTCCACACAGAAGCTTGCACCAAGGATAGTTGTTCATGGAGAAATATAGGTCTGATCATCAGTACCCAGAAATTTTAAGTTATTGAATTTTAAATATGATGGTGTTTCCATATGTTTACTATGGGAGTTGAATTAGTACCGTGACTCATTCATCTAGGTCACATGTCTTATAGGCATTTGATATGGAATCAGTACACAATTAATAAAATCCGGTTCAGTACCCACGAATGTAGTCCCAGTCTATTTTTAGATCACTTTTTCCGGTCTAAATTTGGTGGTGATACTAGAGTTAGATTTTGGCATTCTTGGTAAGGATTTAAAGGCAATTGATTATTCTTTAAAATGTGATCTTATGGTGTGGTTGTCTGTGTGTATTTCGGCGACAGTGCACATTGAGTAATAAGGTCATGGTGATGATCCGGAAGTGAAATCTGTTTTCCGTTGCCTGGTGTTTTGTTTACAATTCAGCCTCTCAAAACAAATGCAGGTCAACCCTTGACAAGAACTAAACCGTTAAGTCATCTTTGAAGGTATTTTAGATTAACATATGATTTGTATTGATTCTCACACAGTGGAAAGTTCAGTACTGAGGAACAAATGTAGAGACCGTATAGTAAAATTAATTGTGTACTATGGCCTGTCAGTAAAAACTTGAAACTGATATAAATTTTTTATTATTAATGACATATAAATGAAATTTTAATATGTTTTGTATATTGACTTTAAAAATATAAAAATGAAATTAGAAGTAAAAAAATATTTTCAATTTTAAAAATTTAAATGAAAATTAAAAAACAATTAAAAAATAAAAAATTTCCACCAAGTATACACATATATAATATTTTTTGGAATGATATTAAATGATATCAGCATATATATACTCCTACACCATATACAAGCTCAAATGATGGATATTTGTAAAATTTGATCAGAGAAAATATCTTTATTAGTCAAAATGAGACCCTCATTTAAAATACATGAAGACAAAATTCTACTTTGCTTTGTACCTTTAGGTCATTGAAACTTTTTATTTGGGGTTCAAACAGTTAATTTATGTGTTTATGATGGGGTGACTTCCTGAGTAACACATATCTGCTTGAATAGTTATCAGTAATTGTTTATAACCATAGTTATAGGGTATTTAGTGAGAGAACAGAGATGAAGACTTTATACTAGAACCTGTTCAAGTTCTCTACAAAATCATATTAAGCTGTCAGAGAATGAAATACAGGTCAGAGGGGTAAAATATACTTTACCCTGGTATATTTACCATTGCATGTAAGAAAACAGCAAAATGATGTAAGTTGAACACCGAATGCATTCCATTTTATTGTTCAGTTTCTTTAAGATGTTGATTGATGTAGTGCGACATTGTAGCCTAGATGATATTATGGGAATTCTCATGATCCATTTTGCTTTATGCATTATTAATGACTAATAATATTTGTTATCTGACACTTTAAAGATTACATAAGTAATATTCAAACAGATTATTTGAATTTAACTTTCTACAACTGATCCTAACATGGTTACATAGCTGACATGAACAAATATGCATATATTTTGTAATGTTTGGAATCAAAAGTTGACATTGTTGGGCTAACATGGTACCTATAGTGAATCTGTAAGGCTCAGTTTTGATTGTGTGCACTTAAAATATCCCAAGATGTTATTTTCATCATGAATATGCCTCTGTATGGTAACACATTTCAATTTAGTACTTTGACAGAGGGCGGTATTGCAGCATCAGCTGATATTTCATTCCATTGAATCATTGAACTTAAAACCTTGGTAGCCAAGACTTAAAAATAGACTAAAAATATTCAAACAGATTATTTGAATCATGTTTGCACATGTGATTTTAACAAGTACATTGCATATGTCCCACACATGCAAATATCCATCCTTGTTTACAAGTTTTCGGGATGCAAATTTCACATTTAGTTGATGATATAGGATCTATTGGTACCTATAGTTGATCTGTGTGGCCACATTTTGCTATATTCACTCACAATATCTAAAATTGTTTTTTCCTTCATGAATAGGATTGCATATAGTAATAAATTTTAATTTGGTACATTGTCATTTGACTTTCCACTGTACTGGTATGTATCAATGTTTGCACCAATGATCAAACCTCACCGTTCCAACATTGCCTTAAACTTTATGATACATACTCTACCTGATTAGTTATTTAACCTGTAAATGGCTAAATATGCTTGTAGAAACTTCATCTATTTTTAGGATGCATTTGTCACTTTAATACATGCCCATTGCTTCACATCTTTGAGTGTCACTCTATCAAGTTTACCTTTTTTAACCATATTTGCAACCTGAATGTTATATTGAAATCACCATATCTAACACATTTTAACTTCATTTGCCTACATCTTCCTTTTTTTATAATTAAGTGAAACATGTTATATATTTTCAGGTCTAGTCTGGTATCTGAAACAAAGTATTAGAGTTGGATCAATTTGGAAGCTCTCCAGTAGTCCAATGGTGATAGCAAGGTCTCATAAGGACATGTGCAGTGTGCTGCTATAAGTGACCAAGATGAGTTCATATCAGTACACTGATATACAGCATCTCAAAGACATGGCTTAGATCTTCATGAGAGAGATTCGCATCTTTTTTCAGTAAGGTGAAACTGTATTTTCATATTGCATTGTTGACTTTTGTAGTTATCGGCATTAAAATGGAATGCATATTTGCTATAAAACATGGTAGTGGTCCCATCAAAACTTTAATTTGAGTGGGATATTAGTTATACAAACAACTGTCCAAGTACCTGAAACAATAAATGTGGAACATAGTACCTGTCATCGTTTCTTTAGTATGTACACCTATATGCATCTGGATAGGCATATTGCAATTTGCTGTCAAAATCACTGTGAGCTATCATGCTTCAGTACCCCTAGGATTAATATTATCAGTTGTACAGACCTAAACTACCATTTGTTTTAAAGACCATTCATTAATCAACATTGCTGCCTTAAATTTGTCAAACTGAATGTCATAACTTGTATGAAAATTTATTTTTTGTAAAATAAAAAGTTTTTAAAATTTATATATTTTTTAAAATTTTCATTAAAATTTAATATATCAATATTTTTTAATTTCAAGACTATTTTCAGACAGGCATTATCAACTGTTACAATTATGTTTTTACTGCATTGAAAAATTCCTATAATTAAGGAAGATATAGCAAATTTAGTTTTGGTTTCTTAAGAACAATTGGACCTCAAATTGCACCCTATAGAACACCAGCACTACACACTTTCTGACAGCTGTCACATGTCTTGCTCGCAAGGAAATTTCAAAAGACTTTATGTATGAAGTTGAAACAGTAGTGGCATGCAAAATAAAATGCAAATATAAAAGTTTGACAAAAACATTGACCCTTTCAGGAATCAGTACACAATTAATAAAATCCGGTTCAGTACCCACGAATGAAGTCCCAGTCTATTTTTAGATCACTTTTTCCGGTCTAAATTTGGTGGTGATACTAGAGTTAGATTTTGGCATTCTTGGTAAGGATTTCAAGGCAATTGATTATTCTTTAAAATGTGATTTTATGGTGTGGTTGTATGTGTGTATTTCGGTGACAGTGCACATTGAGTAATAAGGTCATGGTGATGATCCGGAAGTGAAATCTGTGTTCCGTTGCCTGGTGTTTTGTTTACAATTCAGCCTCTCAAAAAAATGCAGGTCAACCCTTGACAAGAACTAAACCGTTAAGTCATCTTTGAAGGTATTTTAGATGAACATATGATTTGTATTGATTGTCACACAGTGGAAAGTTCAGTACTGAGGAACAAATGTAGAGACCGTATAGTAAAATTAATTGTGTACTATGGCCATATAAGTGGATTTAACCAGGCATGCTCGATTTGCTGAAACGGGTCCATTGACTGAACAATATTACGCGAATTTATGCATCAGTCTGTAATAGTAGATGTATTCCTGTCCTTGAATGTCGAGGACACATCAAGGTTACGTTTACTTTTAATGTGCCGTCTGTAACTCTGGGACTAATAGAATTATTGGTATGAATTTTTACATGTATGTCAAATGGTTTTCATCTTCTGGTGAAAGGTGGACAACGTATTTGTTTATAACTGTAACTTGCAAAGTTTTTAAATCAAATATACATTAAACTGGTATAACTATACGCCATTATTTGATATTGTAAGTTATGAACCTCTCAGGTCAATATAATTTTTTTTGTGTTCAAGCTTTCACCAAGAAGCTGTTGCGTTGTTACAGATAATGGAATGAAATGTTTCGCTAGGTAAAATCATAATTTGAGGGTGAATCTTGTACCTGTCACGTGTATCAAACGTGTCACGGTGGAATTTTTTAGGATTTTTTTTTATAAAGTGCAACTTTTAGCATTGTTATTTAAATTTCTATAATTTTAATAAAGATAATGCTTTTTACAACTTTTGTATTGTGTAATTCAAAATTGTATACCGTTGATAAAGTCTATCATTGCTAGAGTTTTATTTATTGCAGCCCAAATTGTATACATTTAGCAGATATTAATATCGTTCTTAGAAACTACAGTATATGCTCATTGTACTAAAATATATTACTGTTTCTTGTATATTTCAATAAAGAAAGGTAACACTACAGTACATAAAATAGAAAACCTATTCGTGTCACCAACATTTCCCGCCGCTGATGTAAAAAGACATGAGAAAAATTAATATCGACAAAGTTATTAACTGTCATCAGTTTTTATTGAGGCGAATTATTCTTTGAATAGGAATGCAGAATGAAGAAATTTTCGTGGTCCTACGGAAGTACGAACAATTTTCTGATATCCAAGAATATGAAAGCTAGGCGCTATAAGTCAGAACTTATTAAGGACAAACCAGGCATTCTGTCAGCGCAGAAAACTATATATAATCATATGGCGAATAACAACCCTTTCAAGCGTACTGGGTCCACCAAGGGATCACGTGTGTCAGGGATTAATGAAAATAGATGCAATAAACTGACGACGAACAGTACGAAACTAGTAACTAACTAGCCTAAGCGCTTTCGACTCTTAATGAGTCTTTTTCAAAGGCAAATACAAAACATATATGCGATAAACAAATAAACACAAAAACGTTGTGTTTGTAAACCTCTACATGGCTGTCTTCACATGTGCTAAAACTATAAATACAACCAGCTTGTATAGACTAGATGCAGAAACTGAAAACGTATAATTCCCTAAAAGTCTACAAGCCAAAGCGACATCTATTTTTACTTTTTGTACATATGTAGCGCAGATTATATCCCGGATATTTGATTCTATACCGGTTATTCTTATAGTAAAAATTGAAGGATAATAAGATTTAGAAAATGTTAAATTTTACTAGTGCATAGTTTTCATTTTCTAGTCTTCTTGGTTTAGACCGCTTGGTTTCAATGTTCTAAGACGGCGTATCCAGTATGATTCCTTTTCCTTCCTGGTTTCGGAACTCCAGCTGTGGTTGTTAGCAATAGCGATAAGTATTATATCACTGAAAGTGTGGCCAGGGGAGGAGAAGTGTTCTGCGACCGGGCTTCTGTACAGCTTTTTTGTCATCCAATCAGATCTATGAAGGTTTATGCTTTTGTGTAGCTTTTCAGTTTCTAAGACGTACTGAAGGCCACAGATCTTACATGTGATGAGATAAATCACATTCTCTGTTTTGCACGTTTTGTTTTGACCATGTATGTTTAAATTAAATAAAGATGAAAAAAGACTCTCTTCGAAACTATACAAAGTCAGAGATAGAAAACTTAGAAGTCATGATCTACAACCAAAGGACTGTTGTGAAATAACTTCAATTGACGAAATTTCTTCTTAAAGCAACCGTAAGAAGAAAAATCGCCGCAAAAGGAAGATTCGCAAGCACTCTTTAACAAACACTAATGCAACTGTTACTAACACAGTAGTCAACATCTCCAATTTAGAACTTACTGATGCAGAAATAAAACTTTTATCGAAAGGTTTGAGTTTCTGTCCCCGTCCAAAAACATACGACAGAGGGAAGCTTAAGAATGACACCGAAGAGTTCATCCGCCGACTAAGACTCAAAGCCCATTTTGTCTTGCAACCAACAAACAAATCAAAGGAAAATATAAGCTGCGACCAATCCACATTTAGAAAGAAAAGTAATTGGACCCCACCCAAAAAGTTCAATTCCGAATCTGGAAGCCTTTATCAACTCGGTTGAAAACGATACTTCCAGACATATCAACCATACTAACAAATATTCTAATTTGACAAAAGAAGAAACAGATGCCCTGCACTCACTGAAAAGCAGAACAGACATTATAATTAAGCCTGCAGATAAGGGTTCCCCTGTTGTCGTTATGAATAGGGAAGACTACATTAGTGAAGCAAGTAGACAACTAAGTGACGCTAGGTTCTACCAAAAACTGGACCATGATCCAACGCTGGAATATGCAAAAATCATCACTAATGTTATTGACAAGGCGTACAAAAGCGGACACATAGATCAGCAAACGAAAAACTACTTAAGCCCAGAAAACCCAAGAGCAGGTAGATTTTATCTTCTACCCAAAATCCACAAACAAGGAAACCCTGGCAGACCTATAATCTCAGGTAACGTTCACCCCACAGAAAGGATATCAGAATATTTAGATCATTTTATGAGACCACATGTCCACAAATTACCATCATATCTTCAAGACACGACAGATTATCTCATAAAAAGCAAAGCTAGTGAACCATTATTGCCAGATACATTACATGCTTCCTTAGACGTCACATCTTTGTACACCAACATACCGCACAACGAAGGGTTACAGGCATGTAGCGAAGCATGGGAAACAAGAACTGTAAACAATCCACCCACACACTTCTTAGTCCAACTCCTGGAGCTTGTCCTAAAACTCAACAACTTTGAATTTAATGAAGACAACTACCTACAAATCAATGGAACTGCAATGGGTACTAAAATGGCCCCTTCGTATGCTAACATTTTCATGGTAAAAATTGAGGGTCAGCTCTTAGCATCGGTTGAGCGTACACCATACCAGTGGGTACGCTTTATCGATGATATAGAAATGAAGTGGCAATATGGAAAAGAAAGTCTGGATGACTTCATATCAAAAGCAAACAACTTCCATCCTTCAATAAAATTCACGGCAGAAATTTCCAACTCAAACCATGTTTTCCTGGACACAACAACCAGACTGGTGGAAAGCAAATTACACACAGACATCTACTGGAAACCAACCGACAAACACCAGTATCTCCTCCCAACCAGCTGTCATCCAAAACACTGCATTAAGAACATTCCATATAGCCAGGCACTGAGGATACGCAGAATTTGATCCGACGATGAAAGATTCCTAGAAAGGTCTGAAGAGCTGGCTAAACATTTAATTTACCGAGGCTACGACAAAGACCTGATTGCGGAGGCAATCCAAAGGGCCAAATAAACAAACCGTGATGACCTACTCAGATATGGATAGAAAGAAAAGGTTGATAGGATACCATTTATTCTGACCTATCACCCAGACAATCCCAAAGTAGGTAAAATCATCGCAAACCACTGGCCAACCGTGCAATCGTCAGACATACTAAACCTAATACTTCCGAACAAACCTGTAGTAGCTTACCGGAGACCAAAAAACCTAAAGGACATCCTAGTCAGGGCAAAGCTAACGCCAATCGCTAGTCAAAACCAACCTAGTCAATCTGGACCATGTGGCGATAAAAGATGCAAAACCTGTCAACATATGATAGAGACCAAGACATTCACTAGGACAGTGACTAAAGGAAAACTAAATATACATGGTCCAAACAAAACGTGCAAAACAGAGAATGTGATTTATCTCATCACATGTAAGATTTGTGGCCTTTAGTACGTCTGAGAAACTGAAAAGCTACACAAAAGCATAAACCTTCATAGATCTGATTGGATGACAAAAAAGCTGTACAGAAGCCCGGTCGCAGAACACTTCTCCTCCCCTGGCCACACTTTCAGTGATATAATACTTATCGCTATTGCTAGCAACCACAGCTGGAGTTCCGAAACCAGGAAGGAAAAGGAATCATACTGGATACGCCGTCTTAGAACATTGAAACCAAGCGGTCTAAACCAAGAAGACTAGAAAATGAAAACTATGCACTAGCAAAATTTAACATTTTCTAAATCTTATTATCCTTCAATTTTTACTATAAGAATAACCGGTATAGAATCAAATATCCGGGATATAATCTGCGTTACATATGTACAAAAAGTAAAAATAGATGTCGCTTTGGCTTGTAGACTTTTAGGGAATTATACGTTTTCAGTTTCTGCATCTAGTCTATACAAGCTGGTTGTATTTATAGTTTTAGCACATGTGAAGACAGCCATGTAGAGGTTTACAAACACAACGTTTTTGTGTTTATTTGTTTATCGTATATATGTTTTGTATTTGCCTTTGAAAAAGACCATTAAGAGTCGAAAGCGCTTAGGCTAGTTAGTTACTAGTTTCGTACTGTTCGTCGTCGTCTATATATATATATATATATATATATATATATATATATATATATATATATATATATACCGTCACGACTAAGCACGCATCACCAAAAAATGATGGCACTGAATCGGTGTAATAAAAGCTCGTGCGTAGCAGACACACTCGCATGACGACCTAGTAATTAATTCTCATATATATGTACACAATCGTTCCAGATTCCTATGAAAGAAATCAAGGTATATAGGATTTTTGTATTACAAATAATTTTAAATATATACCAGACAGAACAGACTGTGCTATCCCTGGATTCTGTAGTAGAATCTTGATAATAGTGGGCAGAAATAATAGTTTAATACAAACAATACTATCATACAGGTTAGAGAAATTAAATTCGTACTCTACCGAGTTTCGAACCCAGGTCCGCGAGTAAATGGCACCCATCGCCTTGCCTGCACGCACCAACCCATATACCGTCACGACTAAGCACGCATCACCAAAAAATGATGGCACTGAATCGGTGTTATAAAAGCTCGTGCGTAGCAGAACCTGGGTTCGAAACTCGGTAGAGTACGAATTTATATATATATATATATATATAATGCATATATATATATATATATATATATATATATATATATATATATATATATATATATATATATACACACACACACATTCCGCTCACGACAGTCAAGTCAGAATTGCTACAATCATTACTTCAGGTTCAGACTTCCTACTTACAGGTGAGAGAAACGTATATAGTTTTAGTCAAAAGACTTTTATTCCTAAACGCCTTAATACATTCACAATTGGGAAGAAACGTGTTTAGCAAGTATTTCACTCACTTCTAAAGCGTTTTTAATCTTTAATCATTATGTGATATTAATTTTTAAATATTGTGTGTCGTTGACTTTTATTTAGGCTTTGGACTTATAAGATAGACTTTTGTAGAAATAATTTGCTACAAAACTTTATGCATACTATTAATTAAATTAGAGACAAAATATCGTTTAAATTATATAAAATAATATTTTAGGTTTTTAGAACAAGATTCAATAAAATGCTTTGATTGGAAATCATTATGGTCTTAGTGTGTAAAATTTAATTCTTAATCATACTAGGATTATTGGTAACAAATTTGGCATTTAATTCCAAAATACAGAAAGTACATAATTGTTTGAAGTTGGTTACTTTTAAATTAATATAAGAAAATTATTCTAAATCTTAAAAGTATAGTTTGATTTGTGTGTAATTTTCCTATATTGAATAATGTTTGATTTCAATCAAGAATTGCTTCTTTGCCGACGTCAGGTTCCGACTTCCTGTTTACAGTTCAAACCCAGTACATCTTAGAAAACTAGCGATGTAACACCCACATTGCAGGAGTGACACCGCCCTCAAAAGGAAGCCAGAATGATGTCTTTCTCCCTCTCTTTTTATCTGAGAGTTGTCCCATAAAAAAAATGGGCGTGACGAAACGAACGAAAAGAATCTCGCCACACCTATGGGTAAAAATGAGACCCATTGGCTGTTCCTTTCGTACAAAAATAGCATTGTCCAATCAGCAACAACAACATCACATGTGAAGGTTATTCACCTTTTGTATTAGGGCTGTAACTTCAAACATAAAACATTCCTAAACTGAAACTTTTAATATAAAGAGCTATTTGAGCTTGTCGGGCAAACATAATTTTCCTCCCAATACAATACAGACTTTTAGTAGAATGAGTAGAAACCGCTGTCCAAGAGACACAACTCTATCATGTATTGGAAACAGTTATAAGACAAGTTGTTTCCCCATATCGATTGTGGTCTACTAACTCTAGTTGCATTCATCTGCAATAATTTTAAGCGATAGAGTCGTCTTCTGCCCATAATTACAAATTTCATGAATAAAGAGAATTCTCTCAGTAATATCCCCCCCCTATTCACAAAATTGAATGATAAACCGAGTAGGACATCAGTTACACAGATACAGAAAGTTGGTGATATTTCCCCGCACATCATGGACTTCAAAGTATCCAAATAGACCGTACAAAAATGTAAGTGTATGTCGGACGTGAAGTCGAAGTTCACATTACCACCCCTAAGAAGTATTTCCGTGAATCGAGGTTTTTGCTAATTTTTTATTTATTGCTGTATATTTTAATTTTGTATCTGGAATAAATGTAAATTATAAGTACATAATTTCGATCCAGTTTCTTGCATAAGAATGTCTTTAACAAATAAAGTCTAATCAATGTCTGGGGTTGTTGTATTAAAAAGTCTGAGAGAAATAAAATACCAAATGGTCAAAATGGTTCCATATACTGGTTCGTTGTGATAGACACAATAACATGTTGTTTTGATAATCTCTTGTTGTAAATAACCACTAGTGATTTTAAAATGTAGAAATCCCAAATTGTTTGTAGATTTTCTGTCAAGTGTTGTTTTGTATAATAAGTTGTTCGTTTATTTCCCTGATGAACAGCGTTTTAGCCCGATACATTAGTAAGCCGTTTTGAATTTGCGCGCCGTTATCAAATTTTGCTTCAACGTGTGTGTTTGAGTACGTCAGATACATTTCTCTCGTAATAGCGAGAAATTTACTTCACTGGTCGTGTACATAAAGAAAGTATGTAGTTCACTCTTCAAAGAATATCCGAGTCAGGTATGTCTGTCCTATACAGCGTGTAATCTCCACAAAACAGGCGATTGCAGTGAAACGTTGTTTATTTTGTCTTCCATTTCATTTAAGACCAATATCATAAGACGACTAAACAATACTCTTTTTGTTTCAGACCGAATGAGCAGATCATGTTTCTGTACGATTTTTGACATCAACGAATTGTCAATTTTAAAGGTTTTCAAGGCTTTCAATGTGAAAAGGAATCCAAAAAAGATAGTGAAATGTGTTTCTTTTTTGTTTTTATAGGTTTCGGTATACTTTAAAGGTTTGAGTGTCACTGTGATACAAATGGCGATGATCCGGTAAGCAGCTCGGGTTGTCGCCATTGGGTATTGCAAAGGCTCTCCTAACATTGACTACATCTTTGTAAGCGTCTGTATACATGGACATATTCACGATAGGAGACCTTTATTTCATCGATTTTATTTTTAAAACTGAGTGGAGTAGCAGAGGAGTAAGGTTGTACAACCTGATTGTAATACAATATAACCATAGTCATGGGATCTTACAAATGGCAAGTATAGCCGGAGTAAGACCCCTGCTTGTGGTACAAATCAGACGTTAAGTTATAACTTTTTGTTGCTGGAAATTTCTAAGGCTGCACTTTACAGATGATTTTTGAAATGTAAAGAGTTTTCTCGCCATTTTTATTCATTGTGGGCATTCTCTCATTTCCTTTCAATGGCCCAAGATGGACGAGTGATCTGAAGTGCTCGCCAATTACTGTCATCACTACTCTGTCTGCGTGGGATCTTGTGCCATATTAGTACTCTCGTTCTCGGCCAATGTGTGTATATGAGATTGCTTGTTAGTAACGTGCCCTGGTATGTGATTTTTTACTGGGTTTTCCTGGGTTCCTCTTTCAGTTATATCGTGTGTTGAACATTTTTTTGTCAAAGCCAAATGAACTTGTTATTGATGGCTTTTGGACTGATTCCAACAATTTTGCCTAAAACGTTAGTCTTCCCTTTTGATTTTATTATACCAGTTCGTTTTCTTTTAATATCTTTGTGCTCTGATATTTTTCACTGTCTTCACCATGGTTCTGTGATAAATAAAACAATGTTGTATACTCTTACGGGTGCACGTTATTTATTTATTTCGATTTACTGAATAATGTAATGATTTTATTGCAGTTGTTGCTGACATCGTAGACATTCACGACAGTGGTGTGGTAATCAGTTTTACAAGAAGACATGCATGGCAATAAGAAGATATGTTAAGTTTAATGTTAACGTGATTTAATTTACGCTGACTGTACAACCTAACTCATTATTAGGCGTTCCCTGGACCATGATTGTGTGTGTGTGTGTGTGTGTGTGTGTGTGTGTGTGTGTGTGTAGGAAAGCGCGCGCGTGTTTGATTTGAATTTTTAACGTAGTTTTAACAATTTTCAGTCATATCGCTACTATGTCTGCAGCGTAAATTATAGTGATGGCTTGCACTGGGGCATCATAACGCAGACATGTATTGTGATGTCCCACCCAGTCACATTATCCTGACATCAGGTTGACCAGTTTTAACACTAACCTTTTAATGCTGAGTTCGTGTCGAGGCAGCTATTAGTACATTCTTATAAATCGTTGGTATGACTCAGCTGGGGTTCGAACCCATGAACTGGAAAATTCGGAAGGAAACAATTAAATATTTATGAATGGCATCTATTTCATTGAGATAATTCCAGGTACCAAACCCACCAAAGTCCAACTACATTACTTAGCCACGCTGCTATTCAATTATCAAACCTGTTAACAGATATCAAACATTTGGAGCAAGGCAGAACCGTAATCGCAGTTTTCGTAGTTTTTCATAACCTCCAACCCTCTAAGTTCCGCCATCAAAGATATGCATTAATATTTTGAAACTCTTTTATACATCGAAAAAAAATTCGCACGCTTTTGTCGGTACCTGTCAGCAAGAATTACATAGCAATGCAATAAACCCAGTTAAGGCAAAACTGTTTAATAAATATTTTCAGTCAGTTCTTACCAAACCTTGTTCCTCTGAAACTTTCCTGGCAGAATCCGTATTATCCAAAAGCTGCACAAACCCACCAGTTGATGACATCGTTACCGCCTTGGGGGGTTGGTTATTATTAAATCTAATAAATGCAAATCAACATACATCCTTAATTCTTGCAGTCTTAAGAATTCCACAAAAAACTATCCCTAGTCAATTACTCTCAGTTTATCTCTTGACTTGAAAAAGACGAGCTCTAAAATATTGAAAAGATACATTGGTTGTCCTGAATATACAATAGGTCCGAAAACTAAACCAAAACATTCCATATTAATATCAATCAATCATAGAACCTGCAAAATCTGGAACACATTAGTGTGTCTGACATCCGTACGTATCTTCATAAACATAACATATTTGACCAAAACCAGCATTAATTTAGAATTAAACTCAGCTGTTCAACTCCTTCATGTCGCATACGAACTTTTTGATGCCTGTAACAGGCTTAAGTAATCCATTTGACCAGGTTGACCACCAGAAACTACTATCCAAATTATTCAAAATGGACATGAATACATGTCATCACCTGGTTCAAGGCCTTCAAGAAAGGATGGTCTGAAAAGTTTGTTTTGATGTCTCCAATGAACAATAAATACTAGTATAATCCGAGTCTTAAATAATACCAGTGTAATAAAAATAAATACCAGTATCATCCGAGTCTTAAAAATACCAGTATAATAAAATAAATACCAGTAAAATCCATCATAAATGATCCCAATATAATAAAATGCCTGTATAATCTGAGTCTTAAATAATACCAGTATAATAAAATAGATACCAGTATCATCCGAATCTTAAATAACACCAATATAATAAAATGAGTACCAGTATAATCCCAGTCTTAACTGATACCAGTAGATATAAAATATATACAAGTATAACCCGAGTCTTAAATAATACCAGTATAATAAAATAAATACCAGTATAATCTGAGTCTTCAACGATACCACTATAATAAAATAAATACCAGTATGACCCGAGTCACACAAGGAAGAGTTTTAGGACTATAATTTTTATCAACATCAATGACATGCCAGCGTTCATTAGCAATAACAGGGCATAAACGGTTTCTAAACGATCCGTAGAATGTAGAAAAATCAGAAATTTAATGATTCAGGTTATTCAATCACAAACGTGACCTTTTAAGAAATTAAAATAAAAATAATAAAAGCAATAAAATAACATAAGAAATCGACAATATTTAACCTTAGCGTACAGGGTACCCTTTGATACAATTCTGATCTGTAATGAACATACCTAAAGACTTGTCTTTGAGAAGAGTATATCTAGGTAATGTAGAAAAGAGTACATTATGCTAAAGGCCCATTTGATTACGTTAGTATCGGTGAAAATAGGCTTATGTTTGTGTTTAATCTTTCTTTTAAAGAAACACATTGATATTTGTTTTTAAATGAGCGAGACTTCCGTTTCAATATGTAAAAATGTAAAATATTTTAAATATAAACACTTTTCAAGAGTCCAAGTATCGCACATATATCGTTTTTTAGCGTCCCTTAGCGGTAAAGTACAGTCGAGGTCAGTCAAATATGGCGTCTTTTTGTTTCGATTCACATTAAGTATTTCATTTTCTGTGTTGATTATAATAAGTTATTATGCATGTTACTTCACATTTACTGTAGAAGAGTGAAGTATTACTTACAGAGTGGTGCAATGTTTTCTTCACAGTATGTACCGATCATTTTACATTTATCATATTCGTAAAAATGAGGGAAACCATACCAAAACAAAACCCGTTGAAGTCTGCGGCCTAGGCATGGGGCCAAAGGGTCTGTGGTCCGTATGTATTCAACATACTGAGAAAGAATGCTACCATTAGAAAAGATATTGTTACGACCCTGTAGTTTAATTGTGTGTGTTAAGGAAACAATTCTGTATAAATCTTTTTAAATCTTTTTATTTCATTAATTGTAATTATTAATATAATTATATTAATATCAGTATAGTGTGTTTTTGAAAACAGTTTACTTGAGTCAAAGATGTGACTCATATGAGTACGTGCGGTGTATGATAACAAATTCATTACAAGTAAACATTCAGAAACAGCTTTGAAAATGATTGGCTGATACTTGGTCAGGCCTTCCTAATGTCCAGAAGTTTTTACGAAATTGCATGCGTCCTCGTGCGCGTGCAATTCAAACAACGTATTAGCTGCATTTATATGTTTGAGATTTTGTAAGATGTACACATTCGTGGACTGACAGTCGTAGTCGAGTCATATACAGTCGTAGAGTCGTAAAGTCAGTTATACAACTTATATTACCTTAAAATGGCATTTTTGTGCCAGAAGAAGTTGTCTGTTTGGAGCTTTTTTACTTCGTTTTTATGAATAATTGTTTTCCTGGAGAACGACATTACTGATTTGGACATTTTCTCGAAAATATTCTAAATTAGAACGGGACAACACAAACTGTGCTTTATTGTGTAAATTCTGAAAATTTTCTGTTAGCCTTCGTCTGACGTGGTCATCCGCCATTTTGGACCGGTATTTCAGACACTTGAGACTGTGTTTAACTTTTTATAGGAAATACATTTCTATTTTGAACAAACATTTTGATCATTTATGTAAACCTAAGTCTTGCTTAAATTATTTACACTATTTCATGTTTTCTAGGAAAATAAATGATATTTTTGTTAAAATTTACAAAGCTTGTTGTCTTCACTTTTGTTACTTTGAACGAGCTGATACGTAACTATATATATATATATATATATATATATATATATATATATACATACAAGAAGGCATATTTGACAATGTTGTAACTGTTCAATTACATACACAGACTTCTGTATGTCACTAAACATTTAAAACGTAATAAATTTGAATAATATTACAGTTAAGATTTCACCAAAGTAGACAAGAAAGCAGTCATACCCAAGAAGTCCGAGATAGCATAATATTATCGAACACATATATTTTCTTTTAGTAGTGGACGTTTCGATTGCATAATTTTTCAAGTAAAGCAAAACACGCTTTCATATTCATTTCTAATGGAATGTTATCTCCACTTTACGTGTGCCTGGTTTTTGTTTGTTTTTTAAGCCCCTACGTCCGTACTGCCATCCTGGTGTTCTGATATTTTCACTATTAATCAAATACCTTATGTTGCTTCAGCCCAAGAAAAGAAATAAAGATCACACTGACCTTACATTTAGCATAATTATGGCATTTTATCAGCATGAAATTGACAGTCAAATGCCGTATGAATAAAAAAAAAAACATTTATCTCATTTATTATTGTTTCCTGCACCTATTTGTGCTATGTAAGATTCTGTTGGCTTATCATTATGGAGTCTTGGCTTGAGAAGAAACAGTGCACACAAATCTATGTAAAACTTGAACCAATTATGGATTCAGACTAACACGATAATCAATAAATTTGTGACCACGTCTTGCAAGTTGTTGCCCATTTGTCTTAAAATAGGTATTTAAATGGTCTGTAAGAGCAATAGGGCATTCTATTATTATTTCAACCAAATATACATTCACGTTTCATCTTCAAAAGATTGTGAATTTAATCTTTTTCGCGATTTTGTTCCCCAAATTTCTTATAAATTAATTACTTTCAAATGCAGAATGCTTGAACTTTTACTGTTCGATTTCATCAAATTTTCTATCAGGTACTTGCTTACAATGGTTGAAAATAACTTTGAGTTTAGCATGTTGTTTTAAATAATAAATCGTGATCGAACTATAACTGGCTTACTTACAAAATACTCTGGCATCACCAGTTTTTGATCGTAATGCATTACATTTATAGCAGGTGTGCACAACTCGTGGCTCGCAGTCTGAATCGGTTCGCGAACATGTTCTGTCCGGCCTTCATAGAAATCTGGGCCATGAACAGTAAATATATTCAAGATATTAGTGTTTGAGACCCTCGAGTGGTCTGAAAAAATGCAATCTGGCCCTTGGCCAAAAAGAGGGTGTGCACCCATGATTTATAGGCTGTCAGATCAGCGGAAATATCAACCAGTTTTCATAATTTTATATGTAAATAATGCCCCTCATCCACCTAAAATATCAGTGAATTTTGAGTATCAAAGAAAATACATTTCTAATAATTCCAACCAAGTTTACTGTGAATTTGCATTTAACAAGATCTTCAATACATTACTGAATTATGCACAATTAGATATTTTGCTTGTCAAGTTACTTTCCTGTGATGGACTTAGGGCACTTGTGTGATGAATTCAGTTAACATATTAACCTAGCGAGGCAAGGACCAGATAAATACATTGATAAAGTAAAGATTGATTGCGAAATTAACTTGCAAAAAGTAGATACAGATAAAGATATGTTGCTATCAATTTCATAATAACTATAGTATTTTTTTGAATTAACAACCATGCAAATACGGAATGAAATGAAAAAAAAATCATGTAATTGGTACTTCAAGTGCATGATTTATTGATTTATGTATTTAGTTTGCTTATTTTTGTCTGATTTTGACATTTTATACTCGTGTAAAGAGCTTGATTGGGCTATATTATTTCTTCATCTTAACAATGTCTGAGCTCATCGAACACGCGGCATTCAACCGAGCTCCCGGATGTAGGATTTCAGAAAGGAATATTTTGAGGAGGCGTTTATATCCTATCACGAATCTACAGCTTGTCACATGAATGCAGGTAGTAAGGGGGTTTCAGTGTTGTTTCCTGTTTGAATGCATTGCATGCAGCCATTAAGTCGCTATCGTGAATCCGACAAAGACCGGAAATTCACGTCAGGACATGTACTGGCTATTGCGAAAACGAGACAGTATGTCAGCTCAAGAATCACGAAACTACTCCGTTAACACAAATGGTAGAAGCGAAGGCACCGGTGGCACGATAGTTAGTCTTCTAGGTCTTGTACTCATATAAGAAGAGTAGTAATGTTAAATTATCACATAGTCTGTACACTTTACATATAGTGTGTTCACTTATATATATTTTTATATTACAACACGTTAACATATCACGTTAAACCCACACAATACTTGCTCAGTATTCTCTTCACTGATTGGCTGCGATCGTGGGATAATTTCCTTTATCCCGCTTTATGAAATTTGTTTCTTTTCACTAATACTATGAATATATGTTTTCCATGTTTAGAAACTGAAGATGAGGGACGCGCCTAATCCTCCATTTTCATTATTACTATATAAGTTAGTTATGTCCCTTGTCAATTAAGCATATAATATTAAAGTGCTGATTTTGAAAAATAATGGTTACCATTACTTTTTAAAGTATGCATACCCCTTATCGCCTCCCTTGCAGGCACTGAATTGTAACAATACTCAACCTCGTTCAACCGTTTTTTTTTTTGGAATTAATTGTACATCTTTATAACAAACATAATCCATATTTTGTATAGTAATCGCGTTTTGAGCTTTGCTATGTTTTCGTTTATGCATTTGTTCTTTTGTGGCTTTGTGCCCATGAAAAAGGAATCAGTAGATTCCGAAAGAGCTTGGGCTGATTTCGTACCGGTTTTGCATTGTTGTTTGTCAGTGTTTCTGTCATATCGATTATTTCTAATACTAGCACGATATTTTTTTTTATCCAGTGCCTATACAATTACTGTTATTTGCCGTGTGATTTCTAACTTCTATGCATTCCTTTAAAACTGATCACTGTACTACGCAGAAAATTTACTTTATATAATATTCTAATTTACCTTAATTGTTTACTCGGTCGTAATATTTCATCGTAACACAATAAACTTTTATGAAAATGCTGTTAGGTTAGACTTTAAATTGTTTGAAAAATATTATTTGTTTTGCGTGTTTGAATTCGCCTTTGAATTCATTTTCTGTTTATTTACGTTAGAATTATATCGTTTGTTTTCGGTTTATTATAATTCATCTACGGTGAATCTTTATTCAATTTCGCTTTTTTTTCTTTCGCTTTCAGTGATCAAAAAATTTTTACTATAGATATACCCTTTCAGGGTCCCCACTAAATGACCAATTTATCTTGGCGAGAAAATTAAATGTACTTTATATGGCATCAAGATCATTACATGCAAGTCCCACAAAAAGTTCTGAAATAAAGTTAGTTGTTTATCCTTTTTTATTGTATCTCGAAATGAAGCGTAAAGATCTTAAACCGCGCCGCAGTACTGTATCTTGCATTACCAATTATATCAATGAAGTGTGGCAGAAAAGTTTAGGCGATTTGAAGAACTAACTATAATAGTTCAGCTGTGGTCCATTCATGCCGTTGAAGAGAGGTTTACTGATCAATCATTTTATCTGTGCTCAGTTTTGTGTTTACTGACAACGAAAACTTTACAACGGTCAAAGTTTTATAACAAGAAGATAGTACTTATTGCTTATACCATGGAAATTAGTTTTTTTAATCCCTTATCTCTATCTTTACTACAAAAACAAGACTTAGCAAGTCTTTATCGTGTGGCTTGCCACGAAATCTAGTGCTTGCAAGCCCTTATTTCAGAACTTGCCACGAAAACAAGACTTTGCAAGTCCTTAACTCGGGGCATACCACGAAAACTAGTGCTTGCAAGCTTTTATCTAAGTCTTTACCACGAAAACAAGACTTTGCAAGCCGTTATCTCAGGGCTTACCACGAAAACTTGACATTGCAAACCCCTCTCTCGTGGCTTACCACAAAAACTACACATTGTAAGCCCTTATCTCAGGGCTTACCATACAAACTAGACTTTGCAAGCCCTTCTCTCAGGGCTTACCACGAAAACAAGACTTTGAAAGTCCTTAACTCAGGGCTTACCACAAAAACTAGTGCTTGCAAGTCTTATCTCAGCCTTTACCACGAAAACAAGACTTTGCAAGCCGTTATCTCAGGGCTTACCACGAAAACTAGTGCCTGCAAGCCCTTATCTAATTCGTTACCACGAAAACAAGACTTTGTAAGCCTTATCTCAGGGTCTACCACGAAAACTAGACATTGCAAGCCCTTCTCAAATGGCTTACCACAAAAACTAGACATTGTAAGCCATTTTCTCAGGGCTTGCCATAAAAAATAGACATTGCAAGACCTTCTATCGGGGTTTACCACGAAAACTAGATATTGCAAGCCCTTCTCTCAGGGCTTACCATAAAATCTAGACATTGTAAGCTCTTATCTCAGGGCTTACCACGAAAACTAGACATTGCAAGCCCTTCTCTCAGGGCTTACCACGAAAACTAGACATAGCAAGACCTTATCGCAGGGCTTACCACGAAAACTAGACATTGCATGCTATTCTCTCAGGTCTTACCATAAAAACTAGACATTGCAAGCCCTTCTCTCGGGGCTTACCACGAAAACTAGACATTGCAAGCTATTCTCTCAGGTCTTACCATAAAAATTAGACATTGCAAGCCCTTCTCTCGGGGCTTACCACGATAACTAGACATTGCAAGCCCTTCTCTCAGGGCTTACCATAAAACCTAGACATTGTAAGCTCTTATCTCAGTATTACTCTGCTACACCTGCGAAATCATTACTCCAAGTGTCATGTTGGTGGAGACAAGGTGAGATTATGACAGATCCTGGCTGGTTGCATATTGGCCTTTGTCTTTTCATGACCAGTAGCGTTATTGTTTTTAAATATTTAGGAGCAATAAAAAGGTGACAATGTCTGTGAAATGAATATATTACAACCACCCTCACAAACACGTAAAGTGACAAGATATCCTTCAAATATTTTTATTGCATTGAGCAATACCTTTAGGGTAACTGTTTATAAGTTTTGATAAAGGACGACACCTACATGCATTCCCATCAAAGTAACATGATGGGTCTCACCTAAATTTCCATCAGACATGTGCATGAACTTGGTCAGCGATATTACAATCAATTGTGAATTATTATCCTGTTATGCAGCGAACACGTTCCTTCTTATAACTGTATTCACAGGATGGATCAAATTCTTTAAAAAAGTTGTTCACATCATCATACCGCTGACAATCTTATGTATGTATGTATGTATATATGTATGTATGTATGTATGTATGTATGTATGTATGTATATATGTATGTATGTATGTATGTATGTATGTATGTATGTATGTATGTATGTATGTATGTATGTATGTATGTATGTATGTATGTATGTATGTATGTATGTATGTATGTATGTATGTATGTATGTATGTATGTATGTATGCATATGTATGTGTCTACATTGTTATGCATATGTAATTTATTTGAATGTTTAGATTTTTTATATTTATTTTATTCCATCACATGTTATTGCAACGATAATTTTGTCTACTAGATATGATATTTAAAAAACAAATTTAATTCAGTTCTGTTTGACTGAACATTGTATCTTTTGGTGACCTAGATTCAGTACGTGTGTTATTTTTTAAATAAACAACTTTTTTTATTTGTATTGTGGGAATCATTGATTTGTAGCTTAGGCTACACTCGAGTACGTGTTAAGGCATGTAATGTTTTGACGTTGTTCGCTAGGTGGTCACGTGACCTCATACGGGAATGATTTTGTTCGTCTTTATTTACTGTATAGTCGTTTTCTTGAGAATAAATAGCAGGTGCGATTTAAACTTTTATAGCTCAAAGGTGTTTTTGTGATCCGTCTTAGCTAAAAAAATCTATTTTTTAAAATTAGTAATTTATTTACCCTGGAAAATACTAGTGCTCATCAGAATTCTTGGACAGATACATTTATTTAATTTTATTCGGAATTCTAAACTGGAATATTATTATTTGTGATTCAGCAAGGAAATGTTGACACGACAATACTGTCAAGGTCACGGCATACATCATCGCCTTCCATATTGGATCTTCATCTGGATTCGAACTGTCATTCACTTAAAGTTTTTATTGATTAGACTTATATTTTTTAGCTCTTGGAATAATTTTGGATTTGATTCATAAACCGTAAGTCTTTTTTCTCATTGTTATCTTGCATTTGTAGGGAAATATATTATTTGTTAAATTTTACTAACCTTGTCGGCCTCACTCTCTTTTTGTGTGTTAATTTTGTGCGAGTCTAGACACGTGACAATATGTATGTATGTATGTATGTATGTATGTATGTATGTATGTATGTATGTATGTATGTATGTATGTATGTATGTATGTATGTATGTATGTGTGTGTGTGTGTGTGTGTGTGTGTGTGTGTGTGCGTGCGTGCGTGCGTATGTATGTATGTATGTATGTATGTATGTATGTATGTATGTATGTATGTATGTATGTATGTATGCATGCATGCATGCATGCATGTATGTATGTATGCATGCGCGCGCGTGCGAATGTATGTATGTATGTATGTATGTATGTATGTATGTATGTATGTATGTATGTATGTATGTATGTATGTATGTATGTATGTATGTATGTATGTATGTATGTATGTATGTATGTATGTATGTATGTATGTATGTATGCAAATAAAGCGACGATTACCGTACAAGCCCTCACCCGTTTCTACTACAGAAGAAATTACGTTAGGTTATTCCTTAAAAAGAAATTGAAAGTCACGAGTACGTTATGATTGTTAAGTCTTACTAATGTAAATTAAATTGTTAAATGGAATTTTATGTCACATTTTTAGAACCAGTAGCAGAATTATAAAGAAGACGCATACAATATAAAATGCCACGAAAACGCGCATTTAACAAACAGCTGGAAAATTGAGGATGGTTTACAAATTATTTATGAAAAATAAAACGACCTCAGATTGACATGTTTGTGTGGTAGCAAACAAATCAAGAGACAAAAGAGTACATCTGCATAATAGATGATTTAATGAAGCTATTCAAATTTCTGATATTCACAAAGGAATATTGTAATTTTAAATTAAAAATAACACGAAAACCAAAGAAGAAAAAAAAAATATAATAGCAACACAGAAAAAGAAAAACTCATTACAAACTGCGTTCGTTATCCTAGTTCAAACACTCAACTCAGCAATACAGTGAAATACGAAACTGAATAAATATTGAAAGTCATACAAATATGCTATTCGTTATACAAGCCATGAAACACGTTTATGTACATGTATACTTTAAGATTTGATAAAGCTGTTTAAATGAACAGATACCGATCCCAGTGTGATATGATATTGTGACAGAATCAATCATTTCATCTAGGCAATATGGATGTTCTACTGTATTGAGATACGTACATCAGAGTAAGAAAAATCAATATAGTTTTCGTATATACTTTCTGGCGTATGCATGTTAAGTACCATTACTTAATGAATAAAATTTCAATTCAACCAATAGAAAAATCACAAAATCTAAATTAAATTATCATAATCTGTAAAACTTATATATCACCCAAATCATGTCCTGAGATACAAACATAGGTATTTAATTGGTAACGGGTACTATAAAACATTACATCAGTGTTTTATAGCGCCTTCACAAGCTGACATTTTAAATGCTTACAAACATCGTAATTTTGGAGTTGCCACCGCTGAATAGAACATGAACATGTTTGCGGATAAAAAGTTTTAATCGTCTTATTTACGAATGTGATTAACTAAAATTAGTATTTCCTTTTCCCTTTATAATATTATTGGTGTATATCTTCCATTAATTTCATCGCTATTTCCTCAAAAATCTACATTAGTTGTCTGATAATAACTATTCATTATAGTGGCCTTTTGAGTTGTGACTGCTTGTCCTTGTGAATTTTGTTTCATTTTGTGGTAAGTATTTATTTTCTTCCTAATCGTAAATATTCATATCTTCATTTCAACCTATAATATGTAGAAACGGTATCATTATTGAATCGGACTTTTTGATCAATGTTCAGTTCTGTTCTGTATTTGAATACGTATAAAAACATATAACATAATAACAGTGTCTTAAATTTAGTCTACATCTTTCTTCGCCATTTAGACATGTGCTGTTTTGTAGAAAGAAATAAGTCGAACCTACTTTCTTCATCATTTGTTGCTGCCAAGCTAATTTCATTAGGTGACACGTTGATCTAGTATTCAAGAAAGAACGTGACGATTGTAAACCTGTAACACATCAACGGGTGCATTGCCACCAAAACTGATGTTATTCAGTTACCTTAACTGTTAACAACTAGCAGATTGTAATAAATTCATTGACTAATATTCATATAATTATCTTTTTGTATGAAGATATAAATTATGCGTCATCTGAAGAATAACAAACTATAACACATGGTGGTGAGTAAAGAAAGAAAACCCTGAAAATGACGGCCTTATTGAAATAGAAAGGTAAAGCAAGACAAGACATGTTACATTTTTCTGTGTTTAATGAACCGTCTAGCTGTTTGTTTGATTGGGTTTGATATCGCTCTGTCCATGGATTTTACGATTAAATGAGAACGGAATAATTTTTGAATACTAATACATGCTAAAAAATTAACATCAAATAGTTAGATATTTTTATTTCAAAATTTGATCACTGGTGATACGTAGTTGACCTTGCTACACATGTGAATAGTATGGAAAAGTCTAGTCTGAATAAACTTGTACAAACACGTAAGCGGTGGCCTATCATTTAGACCTTAGATGAGTAACTCGAAGTTTGTATGCATTGCGATGATAGTTATTTTGGTGAACTTTATTCAATGCGTCTCTTATATGGAACACTATTATTTGAGTTTTGAACAGTTTTGTTTGCTTTGTACAAGGGTAGGAACCAGTATAATTGATTATTTGTAAAGTACGATTTTAATCTCATGACACTCTCTTGGGACATTAACTCTCTATTTCTTCCATGTACTCTTTGTCCATGTCATTTCTTGTAACAAGCCAGTCTTGCATTTTATTCGATGATACGTGGTACTTATACAACTCACTGAACACCGTATCTTCAATTTTGTTTCTCAATTCTTGATCAATGAGCTGCAGATTTACTCCAGCTTTCCGGAGTCTGACCAGTCCTCTTTTATTGAAATCAAAATAATAAAATGTGCCAAACGATATGGACATTCGTATTTTATAACGGCGGTCTCTTATGAAATCTATTATTTCGTCTGCACATTCCTCGCATGGTGAATAATTTTGTGTAACTCTGATTTGTATTATTTCTGGGCCATCATCTTCTGAGTCAGATTCGTCTTCTGATTCCCTCCTCTCGAATTCCTCTTCCAGCGCATCTAGAAGTAAAATTTCAGCATGCCTTGCTGGCGTGTTCTTGAATGTGCCTCGCATCCGAAGTGAAGGTACCGAATAATGTAGAATGGTTTCATTTGGCCAGTCATATAACGAATTCCTTTCTCTTAAAATGCTTTGTTCTGTGAAGCCTGCATCTTCATTATTTCTGTATATCAAAAACAATTTGAAGTAATCCCTCAATTTCGCATTGGTAAACATTTTTCTTCCGTTCTTCTGTTGCAACTGAAAAATGTTAGGATGCGATAATATTTAAACGGTTAATGTTTTGTTGAAACTAATGTACCATGGTTTTGAAGCATATAATCGTCTGTTTATACTAATGTATCATTATTTGGGATCGTATAATCTTCTATTTATGATAATATTACATTTTATTGTAGCATATGTTGCTAGCTATGCTTTCTGAAAAGAGTCTACGAACTACATTATTTCCACTGTGGCCTGGATAAGGATTAAAGTACATGATAAAATATGGTTGTTTTAAGTGTTGATATAAAACAATTTGATATTTCAAAAAAATGTTGGTAAATCAAATTGTGATTCTTTCATGACTTTTGGATACTCATATAATTATGATTTCAACAGTATATTATTGCATATTTATCATGGATGAATTTTCACTTATTGGTCGTTAATAAATCAGAACCTACACATATGCATCATTTACTAAATGAATTAAACATGTTACAATGTAATCAAAATCATCACTACTTCCCTCTCCAATGCGATTAGTCCTATGAATCTACACCCATCCCAATCTGTATTGATACTGATGGACGATATGTGGGTGTGATGTCACCTGTTCACTAAAATGTGCAATGTTCCTGTATGCAATTTTTTTTCCGGAACAAACCTGAGAAAAGTAGACACATACCGGTGATTGGTAACAGCCATATCTAGTGCTAAATTCATAATGGCCACAGGACAGAGGATTGTTCTATTCAAAGTTGATTTGCAAATCAAGAAAGATAGGATTTGCTCAGAAAATATAAAATGTACATGCCACAAAACCGATGGTAGCTCTATAGCCGCGAGAAATACCGGTAAGTGTATACAATATATACCGATGAATACAGCCAAAATTGGCTGCAGATGTTCGGATGTTTTAATGAGCAAGTGCTATCATCCCCTAAACCGCCAATCAACATCATTATAGGCGTTAGGCTGATTTATTGGTCTACGGTGCGAAAAAGGACAAAAGTACGTGGCAATCTGTCGAATGAGAGATAAAAAAATTTTTAGTTGGAATAAAACTTTGAACTGAAACTTGTACCAATTGACCTAGAGGAAGCATAGTCCTTAAAATTTTATGTTTACATTTTTCATGTTTTTCTTTTCAATAGTGTTACACGATGCGAATGATTCTAAGTTACAATAGCCTATAGACACTAGAAGGACATACTGTAAATATCTTTACTAGCTAGGATGTAGACACACCGTAATTTACTTGAAGAAATCAGATAGTGTAGGGCTGTCGCTCCTAAAGCTAGGTATTCGATAATTGCAAATTGTTTCTTAAAAATGAAACGAGCCTACCTTTGTTACATAGATTTCGAAGACTCAGCAAAGCGCTGAGTGTTTGTACACAGAACATACTAATCAAACAGGTAACATTCCTGGTAACATCATAACGAACGTCTTATGACCGTTGTCACTGGTAAGATAATTAGAGGGTTAACCATAAACTGGCTGAAGCACTATTGTCAGGTCCTTCTGGCGCGGAAAGCGAACGCCACGACAAGATTGAAGAACGACTCTACTTCTGGTCTTGATCAGGACATTGTTTTTTATGCTAGACGCATCAAATATTTGTATCATGTGACCAAAAACTGTTACATTTAAGACAGCAAAGCTATATTTTATTATCTTATAGGTATGCAAGCAACAAGGTACAATATGCTAAAAAGACATTATATTTAAGCTAGGTGTATATCTCTTTTAGTTAGTGTCAAATGAACTCACGAATTCTTCCTTGGCGAGAATGACATCTCTCTGCAACTTAGTTTGGATAGGGAAATGCGCAAAAAGGAAAACATTGGTAATGAAACCATATTTGTATGACAATGGTGATGAAAACATTGCTGGCGTAGCTGACTATAAAACAATATTCCGATAATGTGGAGATGATAAACTGCTTAATATATTACCCACCATTATCCATTCAATATTCACACAAATATGAACGCATTTGAAGCTTCAGAAAATCTCATTTATATGCAAGGAAAGGTAGGCAGTTGTAAAAATCAATGTATTGCTCAAACCGAACAATAAGAATATTATTTACCTATATTATATATGTTGATCTTTCATAATTAAAACCAGATCAATGTATTTCTGGTTCATTAGTATTCAACTTAAAACATTTGAGGAATATGAAAATTCAATTCCCTTGAAGACTAGACACCTACTGGACAGAATACAGATGTGTAGACACGAGGTTAAACGATAAGTTAATCTAATGCAAAATCAGAACAAATATTTACATATATATATATATACATGCATACATACGTACGTACGTACATACATACATGCATGCATACATACATTCATAAGTACGTACATACATACATACATACATACATACATACATACATACATACATACATACATACATACATACATACATACATACATACATACATACATACATACATACATACATACATACATACCTACATACATACATACATACATGTATACATACATACATACATACATGCATGCATGCATGCATGCATGCATGCATGCATGCATGCATACATACATACATACATACATACATACATACATACATACATACATACATACATACATACATACATACATACATACATACATACATACATACATACATACATATGTCAGTTAGTGCACTCGACGAATAAATCATCAAAATGATCGAGATAAACAGAAAATCTGATTTTGCATATTACCTTTACCTTTCTTCGAGAACTATTCCTGGAATTCTCTTATATTTTTCCTGATTATGTATTCTTTGGGTAAAGTTATATAAGTCTTCACTCTAAATTACAGAAGCAACGTTTATTTACGTCAAGCACTGTGTTGTTCCATCAGGAAGTATCTGTCGTTAATACGTATCTAAGCCTCAGATATCACTTTATCAAAAAGATCTATCATGCATGTGGCAATTTGCCAGGAGTAACCTTGGTCTCTGATATCTTTAGTAAATATTTAACTAACATATACCACACAAAGTTTGCTTAAGAAGTCCTTATTATAAGCCTGTGCTTAGATAATATGATATGATACACACTTTTGTATTAGGTATTATTCAGTACAATCGTAATTTTCGATAGGTATAGATATCAGGCAATCGAATATGATATATGTACCTATGATTGTTGGCCAAAACAACTTAATCTTTTGTTTCTTGCTCTCATCTAAATACGGATACTTTTTTCATGTACCTGTCAACAATTTCGGCTTATGCTTTGGTACACTAATTAGATTCATGACCTTTAAAATGCATAAAATTACAATCACTACTGCATAATTGCATCTTTAAATAGTGCATCACTATTCTTTGCAGTGATTGGTGGGTGTATGTATGTATATATATATATATATATATATATATATATATATATATATATATATATATATATATATATATATATAGAGAGAGAGAGAGAGAGAGAGAGAGAGAGAGAGAGAGAGAGAGAGAGAGAGAGAGAGAGAGAGAGAGAGAGAGAGCAACAGATGTTGCACAAGATATCAGGAATCTTACATTTTATGTATTAGTTGAGATTTTGTAAGTGACAATAATGTTTATTTGGTTTGAATATATTTGTGATATTTTGTGAAACCTCACTATAGGTTCCTCAAAGATAAAACGATGTAAATGAACAGATAATGCTGGGTCTATTATTGTATGTAAACAGGTGGACTTTGTGCCTTCAGGTAGGCAAGTGTGCATTGCAGTCATCCATGTAATCGAATGAATTTTCCTGTAGTCGAACAACGATAGTTGTGCTATGGCTCTTTACAATAGTATGTACTGTTTACGAACCTCGTTTTATCACTGTTGACCTATATACAGTCTTGTTTAAATACATTACCACTATGGTGTTATTATTTGTGCATGTGGTTTCCTGTACATTCACTGGGGTTGTTTAAAATATATTTGAACTGTTTAGGTTAATGCATAGTTTTATGTACAAAGTGTAATGACGCACCGTAACCATGGTCGATAATTTGGATTGTATAACTTTCAAAACATCGACAAATACTACACAAGAACAAAAGCATGCCCCATTGCTACAATAGTAGGACGGGACGGGTTGAAACGTGTTTTGAAAAATTAACAAAACAGCGTCATTTGAATTCACATTTATCATTACATGTCAATGTAGTTTCGTGTAGAAAATATACATTATTAAAAACAGTATCAATGTCACACTCACTACAAGAACTAACTACAACCAATCTCCGTAGAAAGAAACAAAATCTCACGTGACGCTCAAGCCAGAGTGGTTATTATTTGTTTTCCATGCACAGAGGTATCTTCGTTCGACGTGCCATAAACTTTAGTAATTATATAAATACTTCTCAAAACGATGGTCTACTTGTATTGTTCAATATGACTGAAAATTTAATACATTGCCTATAATACGGATGAAAGTCCAAACGACATATTATTCTGCTCTATACTGAATATAGCATTCCTCTACATAAATACACCGAAAATTAACGGACAGATCGTTCTGCTCTGTACTGAATATAGCATACATCTACATTAATACACCGAAAATTAACGGACAAATCGTTCTGCTCTGTACTGAATATAGCATACCTTTAAATAAATACACCGAAAATTAACGGACAAATCGTTCTGCTCTGAACAGAATATAGCATACCTCTACATAAATACACCGAAAATTAACGGACAAATCGTTCTACTCTGTACAGAATATAGCATACCTCTACATGAATACACCGAAAATTAACGGACAAATAGTTCTGCTCTGCACTGAATCTACCTTATCTCAACGCAAATATACGTCACAAAACTATTGTATTTAAGTTTGCATATATTTTCTTAGTAAAAATAAATATTTATAAAGATTATCAAACATCAATATTTGCAGTTGGTCAAACTGAAACTAAAACAAATAACCATTTTCAATTTGTTTTTTTTAAAAACTATATTCAGAAATGTAGTTATTGATATGGGCAGTCCGATGGCTGAATTATTGACTTTGTTATTCATGGGAAAATGAGGAAATTATGGCTTTTGAAACTATTTGTATAACTAAGATTTAAAGATGATATTCTTATTATATGGAATATTTCCTTAAGAGATATTGTCATTTTCATAGACTCTTCAAGAAATTTCCTTTAATTAAATTAACTTTTATTGTGTCAAAACACAAAGTGCCATTCTTGGACGTGTATTAAAAAAGATATCTCCTTGAAAGTAATTATTTCTTCAATGGTATTAAATATTGTTTACAGAAAATCTAGACATATCAATGCTTCTAACTCCTACGCGTCATCTTATCACGTTTTTTCTTCAACACGTAGTTGTATTTTTAGGAAACCACATTACATATTGGAGTTAGCAATCGGAATGCTTTTCCTAGCTTCGAAAAGGAGAGTAAGGTTGTATGATTAAGTAAACAATAAGCCTTGTTTGACTCAAATTAGTTAATTATATGTAAGAAAATGTTAAGACTATGGGTTTTGATGCTAACAGGCAAATTTATTGGCATTTCACTGAAATGAGACATCATGATAGGGGACATTGTTCAAGATGGCGTACATATCTAAGATATTTTGTTTAGTAATTCTTGCAATGAATCAATATGTAACAAAATGTGATATATTCGGGTAGATTGGAACCTGCCAAACCTACATTTACTTGCCGTTAGCTGTTTGCAGTCACATTTTGTTTTCCGCCTCGTCATCGATGGCTTAGAACACCACACTATCATGTTGTGTATGCGTGTGTCATGAACACCACACTATCATGTTGTGTATGTGTGTGTGTTTGTGTATGTAGGACGTACATACAAACAATTCGATTTTAAAATTTGATAATTTAAATAATGAAGTAATAGTTGTATTCTGACAAATACGTAATTAAAACAGGCTAATGCGCGGGTTAGTCATTTTAGTTATTCAGAAACGAATATATATATATATATATATATATATATATATATATATATATATATATATATATATATATATATATATATATATATATATATATATATATATATATATATATAGTTAGATTTGGAATGTTCCGCTTAATTATATTTTTGATACTGTTAATTAAAGGCATGAGAATAATATTCACATGATCAGAGACATACTTTAATGGGAGAATTTGATATCATATATGTATGCAGAGAAGAAACACTTACCCAAATAAAATTTCTTTAGAGAGAGCCTTCTCTGAAGCATGCTAGATTAGATTACTGTCTTCTGATCTTCAAAAGCAATTATCGAACAGATGCTGTGGAATTTAATGTGTATATCAATTTGAGTGCAGTAAGGAGGATGTAACTGCACTTGGAATATACTCTAAATTATAGTACCATTTTAAATAGTGTAATCAACTTTGAAAACCCATGGCATGGCTCATGTAATTCAGATTTACAGAACTACGAAAGTATATTGTTTGAAGAAATTCAGGATGTAAATTTGTTAGTATATTTTTATGTCAAAGCAGTTTATATGTGTCAGTCTATGAAATATTTGCTGGTATGTGGCAGTCCATTAAATATCTGCTTTAGTTCATTCATAAAAATTATTTATTTACGTTAGAAAATAGTTCCTTTGAATTGAGCACGAGGAGTGCAAATATGAAGGTGTGAAATATCGGTAAATACTAAACGATTCTGACAATGTAAAATTAACGGAGAAAAAATGAGCATGTAATAATGAGAAAGAATTCCCACTTTTAACTTCAAATCCAAACTTTGTTTGCGGTATTTATTATGATTCAGAATCAATTGTTCCGCTCAGTCACATAATTTATTGATGTTCATTCAACTGATTTCTAGTAAATCCTCCCTTTTGTCATTTATGTTTCTTCTCTAGCATCAGTTAATTTCAGTTTTAGTTGAGCTACGTCAGGGTATTTTTGTTTGGTTGATCGTAAGTTTTGGCTTTCTTTTTGGGAATAATACAAGTCATTACGATAAGGATTATAGTGACTCAGTATGTAATATAATTTGTTTATAATACCAAAGGTGTTCAAAAAACGTTGTGAATTATGCTTTCTACAATCTAAATTCTATACTATGTCGATACATAGGAAGTGGAGGCATTGATATATATTCTGTCCCACGTTATCTGTGAATTTAAAAGAGATATGTATGTTAATAGATAAAAGATGATAAACAAATACCTCTTTATTATTGGCAATATTAAATAGTCAATGATCGCGATTTTGTGAAAATTGTAATCTTAAGGAAAGGGTTTTTATCTGTTAAAATGGACACTTCTGTACAAGTCAGAATTTCTAACATGAAAAATTAAATGCAATTTAAACTGTTTGCCTGCTATAACTTTATACGACCGTATCGTCCAAGAATTGGCGGAGGCCACGAGAGAAGTCATATTGAAAGTTAATATTGGCAACAAAAACTTTTAAGAATATTATTGGTAACAAGAATGTCCAAAACAAGTGTGTAATTCACAAGATAAGATAAATGCTTCTTTTCTCCATGCATTGTAAAGTAAAACGAAACGGGTTTCCTTTTCGAACTTAGCTTGTACATGTGTCAACGTATCAATTTAGCTTGTACATGTGTCAACGTAACATGTCAAGGATGAAACTTTGTAGAAGCTTTTGGTAAACGTTCTTCCTAATCTTTTACTGGTCTTCCATAGTCATAAAGCTTGATAAGAACTGTTCTATAATCATAAATTAGTAAAGGTAACTTTTACCTTTGGGACCTCCATGAACGGTAATAATATCAGTCACATTACTAATAGTGAGCCACTGCGGCCGTCATATAAAAATATGTACCTTTTGTATAAAATATATCCGTGCGTGATGACGACAGATCATAGGTTCATTTAATCGAGCATATGTTACCAATTGCATTAGAATTGTTGAAGAGAATACTAAATTTCAAGGCGGGCTCCTGTTGATATAATAGACAAAATATTATTTTAACAGATCAATAGATGAATATGCTTTCTCTTAAAATGGTAGACAGTTTAAGCCTTTTGATTTCCACTTGTTTTCCCGTGGAGTATTTTATTACAGTCAGTCAACTTACACCATACAGTTGATGCCACCGTTCTTTGTTTCTTGTTTATTTCTATTATGTTTTTAAGTATCCAATTCTACATTGATATTCTGTTCGGCTACACAGATAATACCAAAGCAGTGTTATAAATTATAAGGGTTTATTAAACTGCACGTTTTATGTACAATATCATGCATGTTTGTGTGGGTCTGAATTTTATTTGTAGTAATATTGCTTTATTCTGGCTATCTTCTATGACTGAGGTAAGGATCTGAAATGAATTCAGACGACTCAAGTAATTGTTTGTTCTTACCCATTCGCAAGGTCCCAAAATTATCTAAAATTTAGATTATTTAATGTAATTATGTTTTAATGTAAAAATAGAAATTTCTAAATGGTCAGAATAGTTGTGAGAAAGATTTGTTGCGGAAAGTGAGGATCCCACTCATGTAATATCATTTATCAGCAAATCAATGTGAACATCTATTGCCGTCATCCAGTGGTTACTGTTATGGCATTAGGTTTTATGGAGGAAAGAACACACTAGAATAAAACGTGAATCATCAGCATTCAGTTTGATAGCACGATTGACCAAGTGACTCAGGTTATGAAAAAGCTTTTGTGACTGAACGGCACAATTATATACAAAATTCAAGGGATTAATATGTTTGGAAAGGATTAACAAAAGACTGGAAATGTTTGAAAAAAAATGTTGTATACTGATATCATGTTGACTGTGTTAACAGTTTATCAATCATACAGCATTTTTTAATAACTCTTAAAAAGACCGACGATTATACCGTACTTGAACTGTCCTTACTACGACTCACAAAGTCTAATTGCTTACATAAATTTTAATCATTGTGGAAAACATTTAGCAAAAGAAAGATACAATACATTGAAAGATTTTGTTGTTGAACAGTGTACATATACATTACACAAGCTACTGAGAACAAGATAGCCATACAAAAGAATGTGTCGGTCATTTGGTGTGAAGACATTATTGATACTAAGTCTATGAAAAACACATTTTGGCAGTGATGGATATTTTATCAAAACTCATATGGGCTGAAAAATTTTGAACAAAAATGGACATGACATACACGATGATTTTATTTAAATCCCTAAAGAGAGAAAACTTGAAAGGGTCCAGTTTGATTAGGAAAAATACCTCTACAACATGCAAGGTACGAATTTCCGGAAGAAATAAAAATATAGAATACTTTAAAACTTACTAAACAAAACTTTGAATATCATAGAAAGGTTTATTTCATAATGGAACCAGAAAATAGTTTGTCGGTTTATGAAAACGAAGTGAGGAACATAATACTACTCAACATAGATTGAAAGAAAGGTCTCTGGTTGAAAAAAGTCTGGTTCTTTCTCAAGGAAGAACCCAATCTAAAAGTATGGATCAATATTTTTAAGTTCATGACATCGGATTGGATGGATCACCAAATTCTAAAATTGCAGAAATAGAATATCAAATTACAAAATAATTTTTGCCCAGGACTAGCGTCATACCTTAATATAAATAAATATTTAAATCAGTCAAGTAAATATATGTCATCCAGTCGTTTACAAAGGAAGATTGAAAAGGAGATGATACTGAGGATGTGTTTTTTGAATAAGAATTATTTTGGAATGACAATATGACATATGCAACGTTGATAAGATTAGTAGATATACTGAAGAACCTTGCTTATGGCATGGAAAGGATCTAATGAATTCTTTAATAGTTGGGAACGAACTGAAAATATTATTCCAAGAATTATCATAAAATTAACAGTAATCAGCTGATATGGAAGAAATTAAAATCCAGTATACATTTCACTGTATGTTGATATAAATATATTTGGAATAAATTTGTGTATGTGGATGAACACGATATTCATATACATTTAGCATATAAAGGTAATTGTAATTAAAGTACATAAGTAAATTTATATCAATTTCTGAGAGATCATCAGTTGTAAATTAATAGAAATGCAGGAAAATAAACTGACGCAATGGAAGAGAGAAACACAAAGTACTATATACGCAAAAACATGTTTAAAGAAACGAGATTCAACTGGCATAACACTGGAAAAAATTAACAAATTAAAAAACTTGATCTACAAAATAATTACTCATGAATGTGTTAAATGGTACATAGCGGCTCAGTGTATTTCAATACGAAAACCAATTTCACATTTATTTTTAAACTTAAATAATGAGTATTAGGTTTTAAGACTAAAAAGTAAATCATCGTACTCTTTTCCTGGAACTCAATTTAGCGCTCCTGTGCCCCAGGTATTATAAAAATAATTAGCAACATAAAATGTATTATTAAGTATTTTCATATAAGCACGAAAGGTTTGTTTTTAATTATGCTATCTCCTCTGGACTTAATAACCACTGAAATGCTAAATTATGGCATTATTGATCTTACAGCGTCAACAATTAAACTAGCTAAAGATATGGATCATCGGTTCGCATTTCTGCCTTACATAAAAATAAGCTCGAAGAGGGATCCGTATGACTTTCTTGAGCAAGATGAGTGGACAAACTATTTATAGCTGTGCTAAATGCCGGACAAGACAACTATCTGGAACTGAACTGCACTATTCCAAAACTACTAATAACATATACATTTTAAACCACTTTGATAAATATGTAAAAGGGTTGAACATATCCTGATATTCAGACTTTTAAGATTTCAAAAGAACCGTTGACATGTTGTTTCGGAAATGACTAAAGTTAGACATTAGTATCTCAGTATACAACACTACACTACAAATTATTGATTTACATGGATTTATTGAGGCCAATAAAATCAAGCACTTATATTTAAAAAAATTGAGAACTTACGATCGACTTATATAAATAATACATAAACAATCCGCAACACTTTCCTACTCACCATATTACTTAAACAAACAATATCCCACCTTTTACTGCCTGGCGACTTTCAAATGATAATAAAAAATTATACAGTCGTTGCAATAATATTTAAAAAAACTTTTTAAAGAATGAAATAAAAAATGACAATTGTCAATAAGTACAATATTGTGGCGATGAGAAAAGTAAATATCGATGTCAGTAAATTTATTTTAAGGGAGCGAAGAAGTCGAAACTGCAATGAGTAATTTTTCACTAGCTATACTGTAGATTCTAATTGATGTTTAATGACTCAATATACATTATCAACGTGGGTTTCTTCTGCACATAACTTGTTTTTGTAGGCAACCAAATAAAACCAACATACTAATAAAGATATAGGGGACCAATATATGAATTAGACTATATGTAGTAATTGTAAAATTTAGTAAAACAAAATCGGAAAGAAACTCAACATGACACAGAGGCAGTAATAGAGAATATTACATATGGGCTACACTTTGCTAAATGAATTAGACAGTTCGTAAACGATCCGCAAACATATCTTGCAAAGCGAACTATGACGTTTAATTTAATTACTTGAACTATTTGTAGAATGCCATGTCAAACCGAATACGTTTAAGGGATGACATTTTGTGAAGGTTAACTTGGTAATAAATAGCAAAACCAGTTGGATGTAATGACAATCTAATTACTGCTTCCAGTGAGGTTTCTTCATATAGACTAATAAACAAGAAGATAATAGATTAACACTTCAGAACTTTTATTATAAAGTTAGAAGTTCCGAAAAACTGTATTATCACAAATTCATTAATAGTTCATTTGAAATGGCAGGATATCTAATCTCAGTTAATAATTGCAACTTCCGCACTGTTTTCTCACACTTGTTAGAATTAGCTCCACCGACCAGAAATATAAACCGGTATTTAGAAAAAAAATTGATCAACAAATTAGTCTCCAAATCCTAAAGGAAAGAGGTCGAGAATGAACTTACATTTTACCTAAGTACACAATCCTCAACAGACAAACACTCTAGGGTCAGTTATCAAATCGGATATGCTTAAAAATTAGCGGAAAATGTATTAAACATAGTGGCTGAACCATATCTACCCCGTGAGGTACATTTTCTGATGGGTTTATGTCATACATATGTTCGTTGCTTGTACATGATTCAGCAGTCCCGTCAAATGAACTTGCATATAACTCCCAATTAATTTGCTTCTTTTTCCTGACGTACCAGCTTTTTGTGTCATACCCTTGACTTCAAAGCAGAATATCAACAATTATTTTAATAATTAGAATGCAATTTGTCGAAGGAGTGGTTCATTATTTCACCGTTGGTGCACCGAATCCATTGGACAAAATGACAGTTACTCTGTTTTATCAACTGGAGGTAAAATTATGTCATGTCTTTTATAAAATTTCACAAAACGAAAAAGATTTATGGGAATGAGGCATTCTAATTACTTTAGAAAATTTTCCAGAGTTAACAGCAAAGTTTTCTTCTGGAAGTTTCTTGTTTTAAAATTACAACATAATCACCTGTGTATTTTCCCTCTGTACCGCTCAATCTGCATGTTAAAAATTAGGATATATTGGTCAGCTAATGGTAGCATCAACTTGAACCTCATCCAGATACTCATCCAGATATAGGTACACAAGATACTGACATTGACAAACAGGTATAGCTCCTGCAAGATTTATTTTGTGGTATGTATGCATTAGAAGCTAAGCAGTTGAAACGCTTCCTATCTTCAACTGAATTGTCAGTCCTTAATATACCTTCTAATCCTTACCTTACTGTTCTGATTTACCCTTCCCGTCCCCGTTCAAGGACCCACACACACATTTGTTGCTGCAGTTAGCACAATGGAACAACAAAGATTAAGAACTATTTTTTACATCAGGCTAAAATTATTTCTAAAGCACAGAATTTTCCGAATTTTTGCAGGTATTATGTTAAATACCCTACCGTAGTGTAAACAGTATGTTCGGTTTTGTAATGGACAATTTCGGTACATTCGGTTTGTAACTGAGAAAAAACTTCTTCAATTTAAAAAAACATTGTAAATAAATGTTAGTAAAAAATATTACTTTTGTCATGATGTTGCAGTGGTACAGAAATACAGGAGGTATCTAATGATGAACATAATATTAAATATCTGAATAAATTGCAAGCTGCCATAACTAGCAATTGTTTAAAATGCATGTTAGAGCAAAGATTTATATTTAAATTGTGAGAAATTATAGTCCGACATCTTTTGATGCTCATATAGCAATACATTGAATTTAGGCGAATAAGTGCTATAACTACAACATGATGCACTCCAGCTTTTCCTCCTGACGTCAGAGACAAACCAGATTTTGTTTAAACAGACGGAACGATATTATAACGACCCTTCTGCCATAGTGACTTCTTAAAAACTTTATTTACCACCTGATAGTTTTATTACATTTATTACAAGTTCTTATCAGGGAGGACTAACTTTTTAATTAATAATACGTTACTGTCAACATTTTCTATTCGAGTGAACAGACCTATTCTCATAATATTGAACTTTGATTATAGTTATTTCAGATATTAAGTTTAAAATTATTTTTGGATCTACCATTGTTGCTATATTGCCCGTTGGGAGGCTGCGTAACTGCCACTGATAATTTTGCTATAACCTTCTGCGTATCTCTACGCACGTTTCCCTGGTTGAAAACGAGAGCAATGTCAAATAAAATGTTACGGTAGTCACACACCCGCTCTTAACTCGTGAACTTTCTCTCATGCACAGATTTGGTGCCACGGGTGGCAAAGTCGTCTAAAGCTCTTGCCCTTACTGATCACTGCCATCTCAACTCTGTTATCGTGGGTTCGAATCGCGGGATCGGCCAATGTGGGTATGTAAAAATTGTAAGCAGCTTCACGTGGGTCGGTAGTTCTCACCGGCATTTTGCCATGATATTCCTCTACAAGCTGTAATCCCCACAATGTGTTGCCTATCATGCGCAATTATCATACACAAATGTGGCATGCAAATATGTGATTATTGTAAAAAAAAAAAAAAACGAACGCACTTCTACGCAACTTGCAATTTAACAATATTGTTATTCTAATCTTCATCTTGAAATCTTCAGCAAAATATGGTTCTTATTTGGAGAAAATACATTTGCTTTTAAAAAATTATATTTACTATGGTTGTTGATACGTGAATGATAAATAGTTCTTTCATTTAAAGCATATAAAAGATCTTTCAAATTCAACAATTTACAATACGGTGATTATAAGTAACAATCTTTAATTTATCTATTATCTATTAATAGACCGACTCAAAGTTAAAGGAAGAAATATTATTTAGGAATATATTAAAAATAAGAAGCAGCAAAAAATTCTAAAAGAAACAGAACGAGAACGAGAAAACAAAACGCAATATTCGTAAATAATCTCATAAGATCTATCCTCTTTCACATCAATAAAATCGTGTTTACTTAATGGCAACCATGGGCTATCGCATTAAGTGTAAACACTTAAGTCAATTTTATTTGTCAAATAAAATACACCTTTACATAAACTCGTCAAATTTCACATGTCAAAAATTGTTTTAACTGGAGTAAGTCTGGATATTATTGGATCGGAATATAAAGAGTGCAGGGTTTTGTTTTATGACACATCAACTCAAGTAGGCTATTTGTGTCAAGGCAAATGCAGTAAGGAGCCTTTCCCATGGACTCATCATAAAAGCAGACCCATGCTAATCGCATCTTTACGGTTTGAACTTGCATCCTTTCGATGGATTTTCAGACACGCTAACCACTGAACCACCTCGACATGTCTAAATATAAAGAGCAGATGATATGGCATAAGCAGATTATTCAGATAGATTATAAACTGATTGAATGATTGTTTTTTTAAATCCCGAACTAATTTATAGTGTGATGGTTATACCATAAAGTCCATTTCATTTTTATGAGATGACGCAGTTCATAGTTGCGCTTCGTAGCTGCCATTGGTAATTTTGTTAACTACCCCTTGCGTATCTGTGCGCAATTTGCTTCCGATGCTACACTACAAGAACAATAACAAGCAAACAAAGCACATATAAGTTAAACGATAAGCAAATCACGTACGCACTCCTACCCTTATCTTGTATACAAGTTTTTCCAATTTATTTATACAAACGAGCCCATTTTCCCACAATTGGTAATTTAAAAACATTGCTATCATTATTTTCATCTTGAAAATTTCTTACAAATATGACTTTTATTTATAACGTTTGAAAAATTAGGTTTAACGTGCCCGTTGTTACTTGACTGTTGAACAATTCTTTCATTAGAAGAATGTGAAAGGCCATAAAGTTCCAACCATTTACAATGTTCATATCAAAAGACACAATACACTTGATTTAATCTGTGTTGTCTATCAATAGACTAATTCACAGTTCAAGGAAAGAACAATCTTTTAAACTTAGTGAAGATATGAAGCAGCAGGAATCAGTAATATAATATAGACAGCATTAAAACAAATGAAAGGACAAGGTTTATTAAGGTCCAAAATTGCCCCATCCCCCGAGTAGAGATAAATTAAAGAGTTTTTGTACTACTATTTATAATGGTTATACCATCTCCACTATGTGTCTACTGGAAGGTAAATTTACAGATATATTAGCACTATGTAAAATCAACACTTAATTTTTTCCTAATAGGCTTCTTTTCAATAACAACTAACATTTTGCTCGATTTTCGCATCGTCGCTGTCCTTCAATCACTAGAAGCGCAGTGGAGAGCACGTTTGTTGTTTTGTGAGAGGACACGTTTAGAAACCCATCTAATACGCACTGGAATTTTGATGTTGTTTCATTTGAGCGCATCCCTAACGAAGAGGAAAATTCGGACCATCTGCGTTGTTTTAGATAACCCGTTGTATGTTCGTCGCCATATAGACATGATTCACAAAATAACTTTTAATATTCGCACTGCGGATAGGAATTTGCATGGGAGATTGTGTTTATACTTCTTTTAGTGACCGTGCTTTTTGAGACTCTAAAGTGCATATTATAATCGATCTCTATATTTGGACGATAGCAGCTAAAAGCAGAAGAGGCACATTAAAGAATGTAAGGAATAAGACACACAGCATCAATAAATAGTGATACGAGCCGATAACTAAGTTTTAACCAAATGGTCTGAAAAAGAATGATGGTAGAAAATGAAAATCCCCGAATATTTCTCCTAGTAAAGAACAATAACATTGACACTTATGATTAAATTTTTAACGTACAATGATTACACACACACACGCACACACACACACACATATATATATATATATATATATATATATATATATATATATATATATATATATATATATATATATATATAAACACACACATATATATATATATATATATATATATATATATATATATATATATATATATATATATATATATATATATATATATATATATATATATATATATATATATATATGGGAAAAGAAAGGAAACTGATACTGAAAAAGATATTTAAAAAACCGTAAGATTCAGAGACTGCTGTAGACATTGCACTTACATTTAGTTGTGACTTTTATTTTACAATGTATCATGCATAAATAACACTGATCTGGTGATTATTCTAATGGTGCAATACGTTGATGAACAATTATTTTGGTGGAGGAAAAATCCAGGAAAATCAAAGTAATGTCCACCGATACACGAGATGCTACTGGTAAGATTTTTACACACTCTGGTTGGTCGAGAAAAGATTCAAACCCACGCCAACAGAGGTAAGGTGTGCGGTTTGTAAAAGCATATGCTTCAGACGACTAAGCTAGCCTTAACTATGGACATAAAGGAAATTTAAGTTTAGCAGGGTCGAATACACTGGAATACGTCACACTTCCTTTTTGAACATATTAAATGATTTCAGAATATACTAGACAAAGTATCTTAGATCTGTATGCAGACAGGAAAATTTATTTGAATTTGACTGACGGAAACATGATCGGAGAAATTTTTGTTTACAAATCTAAGATTATTTATTTAGTAATTCTTGCATAGTATCAATATGTAACAAAATTTGATATATTTTGGTAGATTTGAAATATATATATATATATATATATATATATATATATATATATATATATATATATATATATATATATATATATATATATATATATTGTGCATAGTAAGAGATGAATTAAAGTGTTTTGTATGACTATTTATTATTCTTATACCGACTCCACTATTTGTCTACTGGAACGTCAATTTACAGATATAATAGCACTGTGTAAGGTCAAAACTGCAATACCTAACAACAAAAAAAAAACTAGACACTATTAAGAACTAAATTCCTTTTCCAATAATAGTAATAACAAGGATAATGTGAAAACATAAATCAAAGACAGAAAAACATGATGCAGTTCAACAATTCAAATTAAAAATGAAATTTTCTTCGGATAAGGTATTATGGTCCATACAAAGTGAAGAAGAAAATGAATGAGTTAGATTATAAAAAAAGTATTCCTGGGATGTAAATAAATTAAAGGTGTACCAGTGTTTTGAGAGAAATAGCCAGTTAAATCATGCAATTAACTTTTTTGTACCTGTCTCACTCAGTGAGGATTTAAGTGAATGACAAATCTTCGGAATTCAGAAATTATGAATTATCTGGACCAGAAACGTTCACATTTTCAGCAATGAACTGAAGCTGTTATTATTTGAATATAATCACTTATTGCCAGTCGTTCCTACCAAAACAAACAAAATTTATTATGACGTTGAAATTGTAAATTTCAAACCTATATCACCATTACAGGATGAACGCTCTCAAACAAGAATACAAGAAAAAGAAATTCAATATTTGCTGGAATATTATTCCATAGATCCCAGTAAAAGTGACTTAAGTTCATGAAATTTATACGGAAGTAAAAACGGGAATAAAATTTTCTGTGATTTAACAAAGAAATGCTGACACATCAGCACTTCACAGGTTACAACAGACGTCATCACTTTCCATTTTGAATTTCATCGGGACTCGATTACAGATTCATTCAGGATATTTTAATATTAGGACTTCTATTATTTAATTCTTGGATTATTTTTGGATTTGAATCTTAAAACCGAAAGTTTGTTCTAATTTTTCACTTTCTTTATCTAGGGAAATAAACTATTTTTCTAATTTTCTAAAGTTTGTTTTCTTCACTCTTTTCTGTTACTTTTTGTAAGAGACTAGACTCGTCCCATATGCCACTCACTTTGATGAATTACAGATGTTCTCAGATGAAGGAATTTCTATCCGAACTATGGGTGATCTAAACTGTTCCTAAGAACTAAAATGTTTGACGTGACAAAAATATTATTTTTAAAAACACACACACACACACACATATATATATATATATATATATATATATATATATATATATATATATATATATATATATATATATATTTATATATATGTATATATATATATGTATATGTGTATATATGTATATATATATATATATATATATATATATATATATATATATATATATATATATATAGAGAGAGAGAGAGAGAGAGAGAGAGAGAGAGAGAGAGAGAGAGAGAGAGAGAGAGAGAGAGAGAGTTGTCGTATGAACCACAAATACGGATTTGGAGTGCGTTCTGTCTGATGCTTGATAAAGGAACAATGTAACAGCTGGCAAAATTCCAATTGCGTGATAGAAGGCCAAACACCGAAAAGAAGGGTTAAAACATTATTTTTCAGGTGCATATATTTGTTAAATGAAGAACGTATCGAGGTACAGAAATTATAACAATGATAATGTTTATTAGATCTACAGTTTTAGTATCTGGTCCTTCCAGACAAAAAGAGAAATTGCATTAAATTGTCACTTTATCTTTCCTCGTGTATTTTTTCATATATGTATATTGATTTTCTATTTTCTATATGTATCTACAAATATGGACCTTCTTGACCTCACTTATGGATTTGATTTTTTTATGATTTTTTTTTGTACTAGGTCACTGATTGCGAGATTGAATTTGTACATAAAACTGGCCCCTGCCCACTGTCCCCTGAATCGTTCATAGTAAATTGACCTGATAAAGTTTACTTGCAAAACGATGCGATGACAATGGTAATATATAAAGCTTCTCGATCAACTGGGAATGTAAATAATATATGTTAATACAGACAGATGAAAAGTTATTCAAAATAAGGGACGTATATACGTTACATAAAAATGTTCAGGGTAAAGATTGTTCCACCTGGTGCCAGTATAATGTTACCAGGTAACGTGACAAGGTGAATCATATTGCTATATGTCTGTTGCATGAGATCACTATAAACTGCGACACTGCAGACATTATACCGATAAGACTAATAAAATTGTTAAAGTTACGTTAAAATTCCAAATCAGACACATGCACACACATTCACTTTGGCCGTAGAATATAGAAATATTTATATTTGTGTCATTTGCTTTAGCATTATAATATATAAAATAAGTTATTGACGTCAACTTGGTTACTTATTCCTTATTCCCGATTCAATAAGGAATAAGTAACTGGTTGAATAAGTAACCAGTTACTTATACCCGATTCAAATATTTATACATACATTTTTATTATTCATTCTTTATTATAATTAATTGGTCATAGCTTACTTATTGAAGAATAAAAGCTCTTCATGGCATGCATTGGTGTTGTTTTAACCCAGTTAGAGAAATACGAGTGTTCATTGGTGCCATATATATATATAAAGCAGACTAGAGACCAATTCCTGCCTGTATAGAAAGGTGTTAGCATATTGGTGGGTATACATAATCAGTAATTTGAGATACAATTAATTATTTGTCTTTGGTGTTTTTCGCGTCCTGCATCGTATGGTGGGAATTAATAGTTTTCGGATTCCTTAAGCTTACTAATGACTCAAGTAAACGTGAAACCATAAAAAAACATACAATTGTGAAATTTGAGATATCACTTTTGTGTTCATAATATGCTTAGAGAAGTATTATTTTAAGTATCTACTGCTTTAGTAAGCCTTCAGTTGACATCGACAGTTGTCTTGATTTCCTTTTAACTGGGTAAACTTGCATACGGGCAGGTATATGAAACACACTCAGTATGGATCAAATTTATGAATACTTTGTACGAATTAAACCCGTACATAAACGATGTTGATTGCAACGTCCGATAGACAGTTTTTATTCAGGAATCCTTTCCAACAGAAACCAAAGTCATAAAAAAAATCGCTTAACCGATTTCATGAAATTGAGACTACATAAAGAGATATGGTGAGAGTATATCTTACTTATGAAAGTTGGCAAATACCTATTCTCTTTAACGAGTTTTGACATGTACCTTTCTCTGATATTTTATCTCTTTGGGATTGTGTCGAGCCACGAAAGAAGTCCTGAGGAATCACATTGAGAGGAATCAGCGAAGGAAGGGACAACCTACGAGTACTGGGTATGAAAAAGACGATTGAAAAGATTGTAATTATTGGACCCCTAACCAGAAGATATTGATTTCAACGCCTTTGGGACAATATCTAGTCAGCAGATTGCAGACACACATTCCGATACTTGAACCCTAACTCAAGAGAAGTTTTATTTCAACATCTGTTTTAAAGTCCTTACAGAGTAACCGATCCCAACAATAGGAAACCTTAGAAGAAAAAAATGAGGAATTCGTGGTTAGATGAAAGGTTGGGCACAATACATGCAATCAGAAGATGATACCTAACGTATATAGATAGGCCTGTATGTTTCCTCTTTAAAGAGCTGTGACTTTGGACCTTTTCTGATATTTTCTCTGTGAGATAGAGGCCATCCACGAAGGAAGTCCTGAGGAATAACGTCTATAAGTAACAACGATGGGTACCGTTTATGAAAAAGACTAAAATGTTATAGAATATATCAAAATTGTGCACTAATTGAACCTTACTAAGAGATACTTTTATTGTAACACCTCTTGGATATTATCTAAATAACAGTGGGATAAAGTGGAAGAAGAGCAACGGAGTTCGATACATTTCTGGCTAGATAAAGTTAGTAGAGCATAACACACCACATAAGACATATTACGTTTACAATTGGGCTAATAAGTCCCAACGATATACAGATTTTACCTAAATAATCTTTGATATTGTAATACATTTTGGAGTATCAAACATTAGCTCCACTTGTTCTCAACCTGACTTATTAGTCAGTTGGTAGGGGCAAATGTCACAAATTGTAGTTTTGTTGAGATTCAAGGATGGCATGGTTGAATTTTATAGCGAGTACAGGTCAGAGTCTCATAAGTGTGTCATAAGTGTCCATGGAGTTAATAAGTTCCAATATAAACCTAACCACTTCGAAAGATCATGCGAGTCCATATGCAGATTTTGTAATCGGTGACTGCTAAATTGTACAATAGAGTAATTAAGAACCAACTGTAACGTTGTCTGGAGACTGCTTGTAATATTCCTATGAAGGTAGATATGGTTCAAGGTTAAAGATATGGTAGATATGGTTCAAGGTTAAATTACACTATTGTAATTATTTCAACGTAATATGATGAGATTTTTAATATCATAATGTATAGACTAGTTTTCATTTGTTGTTCCTAAAAACTACATAGGCATAGAAGGACATAACACCAGCAATAAAGAGACAATGTTTTAAATTAATAATACGGGTTAATATTGTATGATGATACATAATTTATTTTTAAATATGTAACTACAAAAGTTTGAATTATCTTTCAGTTTTTGATTATTTGATTTAAACTGCCGAGTTGCAATTATATTTGTAATGAATTGTCTTAAATATTCAATGTGTCTTTCGTCACCATAATGGAACTGACTGCAAATGAATTATTGAAATATCTTGCTTTTTTTTGCTCTCCTCTTCATTGCCTTGGTGTACCCGTTGTCTGTGGTAGAGAAGTAGCATTGAAATCCGATAAACAAGTATCAACACGTGTTAGAAGCACACGCAATTGACATTGCTGTTTTTACTACTCCTTCTGGGGCCCCGAGTAGCCGAGTGATCTAAAGCGCTGTTCGTTACGGATCACAGCCATCTCACCTCTGTCTGCGTGGGTTCGAGTCTAGGATTCGGCGAATGTGGATATGTGAGAAAGCTTGCCAGTAGCTTCTCGTGCGTCGGTGGTTCTTTCCGGTGATTTCCCGGTTTCTTCCTCCACCAATAATACTGGCCGCCATGAATCGTGTGCTGAAAAATGGCGGTAAGCCCAACAACAACAAGAACAACTCATTCTATTTTGTCTCATATACTTCACTTTGGAGTTCACTAAATTTGATATTTACACCAACAATCATCCAGTGTGAAAACTGCTCAACTGACACTTTCCACATGCTGTTGGAATCAATGTACATTTGTATTTGTGTAATTGTGTACACAATCTTAAAAACATAAGAAGTAACCTATTGACTGGATAATGTTTTCTAAATATACACGCAACTAGAGAATGTGTTTTCATTTTTTATTGAATCTTAAACGTTACAGATTAAAGTTACATTTAGCTTGCTTTCCTTCAAACACAAAAGGCAGATTTTCCACCTTGACGATTGGATTGAAATATAATTGCTTCCGAGGTTTCAAGAATATCAAATTCCGCTAAGTTAAACAATTCATTTTAGAAATTATAAAAATGAGCTGCCAATTCTCTTTATGTGTATTAGCCATATAAACATGTAACACATATAATGAAAGACTACTTACTGATAACCTGATCTTCAAATACAAGTCTAGTTTTTGGTCTTGCCTATGGTTTCGACCCACAAGCAACTGCTTAACAGCAGAATTTATACTCGTTACCACTTCCGATAGCGATTGTACTTATATCAGCTTTTTTGCTTCTAAAATTAAACCATGATATCATTTCCTTGACTGCTGTCATATTGTCCTAGGACAAAGCCGCTAACGACACTTAATAACACGGATGCTGGGAGCATTTTGAAATTTATAAACAAGCTATATAATCTTCTGGAAAAGTAATTATTTAATATGGTGACAACTAAGCCTTCTTGCTATGGTTCATGAACTAGCTATTTGAGATAACAGAAAGATGGCGTTTGATTCATTGGATTTGGAACCGGTTTTCCAAAGCCTGACAAGGAGAGAAAAATGTATATGTGGGTACGTCGTTGCGGCTGACGTGATTTTGCCATAAAAAATGTCACAAGGATAGACACACACATACAGATATTTTATATATATATATATATATATATATATATATATATATATATATATATATATAAATATATATATATATATATATATATATATATATATATATATATATATATATATATATATATATATATACGTAGTTTTCACTGTGCTGATGGAAATGGACCCAACAAAGAATTAATTTGGGAGTCATAGTACGTATATATTCTTATATTTCTATCTGTATAATTTCACCATCAGAGGTTGTATTATTATATGAATCCGCACAGTTTCTTAACCTGGATACCATCACTAATAATAATAATAATAATAATAATAATAATAATAATAATAATAATAATAATAATAATAATAATAATAATAATAATAATGATAATTAATAATAATAATAATAATAATAATAATAATAATAATAATAATAATAATAATAATAAATTAATTTATTGGTTAATTAAAACAACTACAACCGAGCTAATAAACTCAACAATAGGATAGTAAAAAGGGGGATGGATATTCTTCCATTTTTGCTTTAAAAAGTCTCACGATTATATATACCATAGTGCATTAAAATTTATTTGTTACCTTATTTTTACGAATTATTCTGAGAAATTTTAACTCGTTAGATAAAACAAGCAAACATTTGGTTTAGCAGTCAGTGACAAGAAAGACAATACAATGTGAAGACACAAATGTTATTTTAACTTTACAAAGCTTGACCTCACTTAACAGTTTTACCATGCACATTATACATGTACTTACAGTTTTATAGAATACCAAGAACAGTTATCAGTGTTAATGAACTGAGTGCTATTTATTCTTTTCATCATAAACTTTTTTAGTTATTTTCTTTTTTACCTTTTATTGCTCAGATGCAGCAGAAGAAAAAGCCACCAAAGAGTCGTGTGGAAAAAAGAAGCCGTTTTTCTTGAAGAGCGCTTTAGAGGATGGTGCAGACACAGATATGTATGGTGTAAGAAGGGGGAATGATTTTTCATGTCAAAAAACAATAGATGTGCAACCTTTGGTGCACGAAGCATCAATATATATATATATATCTCTATATATATATATATATATATATATATATATATATATATATATATATGTGTATATGTATATATATATATATATATATATCTATATATATATATATATATATGTGTATATATATGTATGTATATATATATATATATATATATATATATGGCATCTGAAACACTGCAACTGAGTGTCCAGAACAAGATTCTTGATAATGATTTCAAAGTGACACTTAGTGAATCTAAAATGTCAAAATCACCACCTGAAGGGCATGAACTTACAGTGACAAAAACGAATTACCTGAAAGAAGAATTAAACATTATGAAGTATTTTGCTTAGAAAAATTGAGAGATCATGACAGTATGTTTCGTTGTTACACTTGCTTGACATATAAAATGTTTTTAAACCTCTGGCAGATTTTTGGTGCTTCTGCTTTGAAACTAAATTATTGAACTCAGATGTTTCAGACCCAGATAAAACACAAAGTAAGCGATGTGGTAGAAAGAGAATAATTATTCACATAAATGAACTGTTTCTCACTTTGATCAGACTAGGCATGGCCTGCTAAATGCAAATCTTTTATACCGCTTTGGAATAAGAACATGGCAAATGTCCACAACTCTGCTCACATGGACTCAGTTTTTATATCTAAAATTCAAGTCTTTGAAGATGACAATGTTTCCAAGCAGACATTTAATCAGAAACCATTTACCCAAGAGCTTTAAGAAATATAAGAACATTGTACTGAAGTGCTTGTACAGCAACCAGGAAACTTTGGATCAGAGGAAAACATATATTTGGCATATAGAGGTCACACAACATTCAAAAATTGATGGTGGCAACTGCCCCAAATGGCGTCATTATGATTATATTAGATGCTTTTGAAGGAAGCATTTCGGAAAAGGAAAATGGAGTACAATCTGGACCTTTAGGCATGCTTGAGCCAGGTGATCAAATAATGGCTGATCATGGATTTTTTTATTCAAGACATACTAAATGAAAGACAGGTCTTACTAATAATCCCACCATTTCTATAGGAAGAATTGATGAAACTGACTCCACAGGTAGAATGACTAATTAAAGATATTGCCAAGCATAAGATATATGTTGAACGGTCCATTGAGAGAATTAAGAGACGTAATTTTTGGTATGGTATAACATGCCATAATGTGGACGAGATTGACGAAAAACGAAACCAGAAAATGGGTTGACACTTTGTTACAATTAGGTTGGGAAAATGGCAATCGTCATAGATTAATCGAAACGAACAAACGTTGAATCGAGAGAGAGGAAAAGTAAGTAGGTAATAACAATCTATGCGTTTAGAACACCTTTATGCAAAATTCGTGAAACAGAATTTCAAAATCCAAAACTGTATTTGCAATTAATACTAGGTTTTACAGCAGTTTACATGTCTGAAACTTGATGGATGGAAAATAGATGGCATGTTTTAAAGAGCAAGATTTGTCACATGATCATGTTTCAAAATTTGAAAGGTTTGAAGATGACGAATATGACAGTGAAAACGTTTGTGCTCATAACAAATAAAATATCGAATCGTTTAACAGTTGGAAACCAGCAGAAAACATTATGTTAATGCAATACACATATACCAGATACCATTGCAAAAATATTGAATGTTCTTTTTTAAATATGAGGACTTTTGGAATGTGACAGAAGTGATAACCACAGTGCATTAGGAACAAGTGAGTTGAAACATGTAAGTCATGTGTATGTGTTGTGATTACGAAACCAGAGTGTAAAACTAAGCTACGTTCAAAATTTGGCAGTCACACGGCAAAATGAAGCATGTGGAAAACGAGGTAAGATATCTACAATGTAGGCAATGTCCTAAATGTGTCATAAAATAAAGAGAAAACATTCCAAAAGAAGGAAGGTGATTCAAAATATAGAAGAAATAAACCAAAGCAAAACCAACGTACTGACTAAAAAGTTGGTCTGGACGTGAATATCATAAAGGGTAACAGACGTTGAAATAGTCATCAAAAAATTACAATGCTATCATGTTTTTATGTCAAATATGTCCTCGCGCAACTACCCAATCGACCATATATTATTTGTTTTAGGGGGGACAACAGTCGTAAAACTATCAATGTTAGCAAACTCTGAAAACCTTATTTATCAAATTAAATTAACACAAATTTAACCAAAAATAGGTGATCTGAGAAAACCTTTTGAGACATTTAAGTGAAGTTAAAAAGCATTACACTTCACAGCAAGCTAAACGTGCAAAGCAAAATGTGAGCTTTGATGAGAAAATGTCCTCTGATAAGCACATTCTTCGAATGCTCAAAAATTAACGTAAGTATCATTTATTTGTCGCACCTCTGAACATAATTGTCTTCCAATGGTGATCTTCCGCCTAATACTTGTCCATTGGCCTGTAGTAAAACGGGGCTGATCCCAAAATCTCAATCATAAAGTGCTTGAAAATCAAGATAAAGTCAAGGCATGTTGTAGTAATTGAACGAGTATCAGAAATGGGTGTAAAATATAGCTCCAGCGAATTAGATGTTAAAAATCCAAAGCAATTGGGAGTTCACAAGAGGATAAATATGTTAAACAGACATTTATCTGGAATGGAAAGAGATGTACAACTAGGATGAATGTACAATCTACATATAATGAAATAGTCAATTAAGTCCTATAAGCATCAGGAAGTGTGCTTGGCCCTCAAGCATATATGAAGTAAAGATATTAGAGAATATATAGCTGTATGTCTCAAAGTGAAATCCGATAAACATAATGAACCCAGTTGTGGTCGTAAATTTTGGATCAAGCACTGTTATATAAGAAGGTAACAAGTGCAACAGGAGGGAAACCATCGTCTTTATTCTGAATCAAATGATCTTCTAAACAGTACATCTTTCCCTATGCGAAATGAATGTTCAGAATATTTCTGTATACGGGTCGAGTTAATATTTGTCTAGGATATTACAGATATATCTTACATCTCTTAACCTCGTTTTCAAACGGTATCCATCATCAATTTACATGGTTCCCAAATGTTAACCCTATGTTTCGGTGGTTCCCATATGTTAACCCTATCTAACCTCAAGCAGATATTTATGTACTTCAGCCAGTGAAATTCAGTTAATGTAGCGGAAGCCAACGCATCCAATCAAACTATGGTTGTTCGACTTTGAACACCTTTCCTGCATAATCAAGAGGGGGAGTGGCGCACAACTTGAGTGGACTCAACAAAAGGCAATTTTCAACTGCTGGCTTATGTTTGTAGAAATTCCTTTCACTCAAATACACCTGCAATGACTTCTCTCTGGTACGTAATCGTCCTTTCGATATTAAACTTACAATGTAACCGTTTGAAGTTTGTAACCTCCACCGTTTTCGGCTTTTGTACAGTGCACAGCTCTTATGCGCTGTTAGTTGATATTACATACTAATGGAGGCAACTCAATAAATCCAATAGATGCCGCTAGGAGAAAATACTAAAATATCTGCTCGATCCGCCAAGGTGTATATAGGGTTAACATATCAGAACATTCGCCAGCGAAGATAAACTGTACCACAAATCTATGATTGTTATGATGTGCCGCTAAACTCTAATGCGTGCATACACGCTAGTTTCATTGAAACTATCCCTCAGCTGCGTAAGAGCAATACATTCATTTTTTCATTATTTACTGACTTAGAAAAAGGTAAGATAAGGTTAAACTTGTATCTAAATATTTTGGAGTAATTAAGTTTCCAAGTTACGTTATATTTTCTATACTCAGGGCCCTGTAGTAATCATTTCTTTCGATCCAGCTGTTCATCCATCAACCAATAAGTTGTCTTCATCAAGAAAACGTTCATGGGAAATATTTGAGTTTAACCAAAGTTTGCATATTGTTTTATATTGATGAGACCTCTAAAGATTTTCATTCTTCTTTGTAATAATTAAAAGGAGATATGTGAACTGGTCACTCAGCTATTTGGTTTTAAAAGAGCAGCATGGAATTGCTGGTTTCAGGCAATGTTTGCAATCAGCTTTAAAATCGTATCGACGACACCTGGAAAGAATTGAATTTCAGACATAAAATGACTTCATTTTCAAGACTTGTGCCACCGATCTATCGATTGTGGTTTCCACAAATTAACTTTACCAAGGAATGGTGCCCATTTTAATCGTTGAAAACGCAGATGTTTCGTTGTGACCTTCCATCTATCTTTCCTTCTGTTAGTCCTACTTTAATTTCCAAATAAACACCCTCTTTATTTATTATCATATTTAGTCAAATGTGGAACTCTACTTGATGTTGATACGACTTGAGATAAAGGTGTTGTCCTACTATAGTGTGACTGGTGTTAAGGGTAAATAAAATGGAATATATGAGCAACTGAAGCCTTATTTGCAGTGCAAAGAAAATGTTTCCACAAAACAACCGTTCTTATGTAGATTATACTAGCTCAGAAGAAAACAAATAACTGTCAACACAGTTTTTATATTGTTTGAAAGATTATATAGCTTCAAACACAAATTTTGCAGTTCAAAACATCAAAATATATTTACGAATGTATTGATTGACGAAACTAATAAGCCTGTTTAACCAAATGACAAATACTAGCATAATAATAATGCAAACAATACATTCTAATGAAATACGCAGACAAATAATGAACGATATATATATATATATATATATATATATATATATATATATATATATATATATATATATATATATATATATATATATATATATATATATAGATTGATGTAATATTCTCTCAGTGGTATAGTTAATTTCTAAGGTTTTCAAAGCAGGTAGATTACTACACATTTAAACAATTTTCAGAAACTTGTAAACCTACCATTAAAATGAATATAATACTGTATATATTGTATTATAAGTCAAATCCAACTAGAAACAGTGCAGACACAGACCTGCTGTCGTATAAAGCTAAGACAGATCTGGGTATACGCAGTTTAAGAAGTGAAACATGTATTCTGTGTCAGGTCTATTATTCAGACAGTTATTTTTACACATTCTCAAAACGTCACTGTGACGTGTATTTTGTGTCCTGTCTATTAATCAGGCTGTTACTTCTACGCAGTCTACAAATGTTAGCTATGATCTGTTTTTAAGGTAGTTCTTATTATACGGAGAAACTGAGACTATGAAACTAAAGTATCGCGAGCACAAAAGTGTAATCATAGTCGACCATTTGCATTCAAATGAGGTGATCTGAGTCCTTTTGATTGAAAGGTGACACTATAGGTATCCTGAATATTATTTGTCTAACATTACATATATTCTTTATTAAAACAAGTACATAATCTTTGTGTCACGGACCCAGCACCCCTCCCCCAAAAAATATCTTCAAGAAAGAAAGATTAAATAGGGTTGATAGAATAATACGTATAGAGATTGTTAATAGTCCCAGGGACACTTTAGACTTGTATTATAAGGCACAAACAATAAATCCACTTTTCATTCGAGATGGTGCATATAAACAAATTGATTTATCTGTACATCTATTTGGTATAGAGTTATATTACTTAAATTTAACAGTATAATATTAATAAAAGACACAAATATAAATAAATAACCTTAGTAACATGGAAATATTCATCCAGTTAGAAGTTATAACTTAAACTTCTGTCTACTTAAATGACATTTTGTGGGTAAAGCGTATGCAGATATATTAGAACAGTCTCCATTTTAGAACACAGACATACATATACCATGATTTTAAAGAAACTTATGATTAGCCACTTAAAATTGTCTCCCCCGTCCACCGCGGTAAAATATAACATTTCCACTTTTCAATTGCACAGATTAAGCAAAAAAAAACAATAAAAATTGCATACGGTTCCCAGCTTAAAATCATATTTTGGAAAATATAAATCTTTCCGTGCACTCTTTCAGATGCAAGAACACACTAACATTGCTGAGAATACAACATGAAAATAATTATAAACTGTATTAGGATGCCATCAGATATAATGAGTTCAGAAGATTGGCTGGTGTCTTATAAATGCTGCAACGAAAGTGCTTCTACCATTACGTGCATGTCTATAATTCTCGATAAAAGCCACTATATACATTGATTTTTGTCATATGAATCCAGAAGGACTGTCTACTTCGTGAGAAATAATTGCTGGGTCGATTGAAAGGTGCCTCTGCTGAAAACAAATGCATATACTAGAGAAATTTTAACATCATTGTTTGGTGACGTTTGCATGGTCTAGAAGGTCTCCTTAACTCGCAGTCCCGGGCTTGAATGCCCGAAAAGAATGAATAATTCTGTAACATGTATGATAATACACACACACACACACACACACACACACACACACACACACACACATTTCTTCATATTCGCCCGCAAGTTTCATAGTTTCAAAAGAGATCCGGTTGCCAAAGAAAGTTTTAACTGAATGCTTTGTCGTCCTTTGTGTGCACGTTTGCTGATTAGTTCAGCTTCCTTGGATTTATATCTTGCTTGGTTGCTAATTGGTTCAAATTGCTTTGAATTTATAGTTTTCACATCAGTACATATTCCTGATACCGTTATACTAAACAATAACCAGACGCATTTCTTTACCTTAAAACTCATACAAAGTAAGCAAGTATTCACATATCCATACTCTGATATATGCATACGTGCATAGTAAATAATTAATCTTACATACTTCACCTATTTTCCAAATTAAACCATGCGTAAATTCTAATATAATGCATTAATAAATGTGCTGGTTTACTATGAAGTAGCCTAACAGCAAATTACAAAATTAATTCTCACCAAATGCTTTCAATCTACTTAATTATCTACGAAAGGCTCAAGTCCATTTCTCAAATGCACATGTAAATGAAACAAAACAAATGTAATTATACATACTAAACGATCCTAGTAATTAAGTGTACATACTACAAATAATTACAATTATGATGTATTATTATGCACAAGTCAAGCAAAGAACTTACTAATCTTTTCGAAACTTACTCTTTCCTTAGAATGTATGCCAGATAACGAGTGGCTTCCATTATTGGAGTAAACCTTATTGATCCGCTATCTTTTCAGGCGAATACTAAATGAATCTTGCGAGTTCAGAATGTATCATTCATGTCTGAATTGTCATCATGCCTGTATCTCAAGCTTTGATTGGATATCGCTGTGGATCGATTGAATCAAACCTAGCGGACAATGTCCTTCTCACTGTCTATCAACATGGGGGCCTACGAACACACGCCCCGTTCACCCAATGGACATACCTTTTGATCCTTGAGCTAACCTTTAACGTATATGTATGACAACAGCAAGCCTTTTTCAAGTGATGCGACCTGTCACCTTCGCAAACTCATGTTTCCGGTCTCTGACTAGTCATGGTAACTTTGCGTAAGAGTTAAACACTAAACTTGTGGCAGCATTTAGCCATCAAACGCGCCTTAGGGGTACCGGCTATGCAAAACGCGCCCATGCGAATCCGATGTATCCCTAGTTTGATCTCATGGGACCCTTACTTAGACAATTTTGATTTCAATGTGTGTTGTATAGTGTCCACAAAGAGTGCCTTTCTAACAGCAGAGAAAGTTTAAAAGAAATTCGTCGAGCCGATTTCGAGAAACTCGTGACTAAAATGGGCAAGTCGAAAAGAAAACATGTCGTACCATTATAGCGTACGTTTACACTTGGGCCATTACGTCGACTCTTTATGCATGGACCCTTCGTGGATATTTTATTACCGGGAGATAGAGTGTACCTACGAAGGAAGTCCAGACCAATTTCGTCGAGACGAAACAGCCAAATAAGGGGCGCTTTAGGGGGTACCGGCTATGCAAAACGCGCTCATGCGAATCCGATGTATCCCTAGTTTGATCTCATGGAACCCTTACTTAGACAATTTTGATTTCAATGCCACATGTATAATATCCACATAAGATCCCTTTCTAACAGCAGAGAAAGTTTGAAAGAAATTCGTCTAGCCGATTTCGAGAAATTCGTGACTAAAAAAAGCAAGTCGAAAAGAAGACATTTCGTACGATTATATCTTACGTTTACATTTGGGCCATTACATCACCTATTTATACATATACCCTTCGTGGATATTTTATTACTAGAAGATAGAGTCCACCTACGAAGGAAGTCCTGACGAATTTCGTGCAAACGAAACAACCAAATAAGGGTGGCCTTAGGGGTACCGGCTATGCAAAACGCGCCCAGGTGAATCCGATATATCCAAAGTTTGATCTCATGGAACCATTGCTTAGACAATTTTGATTTCAACGCCTCTTATATAGTATCCACATAAGATCCCTTTCTAACAGCAGAAAAGTTTAAAAGAAATTCGTCGAGCCGATTTCGAAAAAGTCGTGACTAAAAAGGGCAAGTCGAAAAGAAAACATACTGAACCATTATATCGTACGTTTACATTTGGACCATTACGTCCACTTTTTATACATAGATCCATCGTGGATATTTTAATTACTTGGAGATAGATTTAACCTACGAAGGAAGTCATGACAAATTTTTTAGAGACGAAACAGCCAATTAAGGGGCGCCTTAGGGTTACCTGCTATGCAAAACGTTCCCATATGAATCCGATGTATCTATAGTTTGATTTCATGGAACCCTTTCTTAGACAATTTTGATTTCAATGCCTCTTGTATAGTATCCACATAAGATCCCTTTATAACAAAAGAGAACGTTTAAAAGAAATTTGTCGAGCTGATTTCGAGAAATGCGTGACTAAAAAGGGCAAGTCGAGAAGAGAACATTCCGTACCATTTTATAGTACGTTTACATTTGGGCCATTACTTCCAGTCTTTAAAAAGGGATTTTTCGTTGATAATGTATTACTAGGAGATAGTGTCCACCTACGAAGGAAGTCCTGACGAATTTCGTCGAGACGAAAGAGTCAGATAAGGGGCACGTTAGGGGTACCGCCTATGCAAAACGCGCCCATGTCAATCCGATATATCCATAGTTTGAGCTCATGGAACCCTTACTTAGACAATTTTGATTTCAATGCCTTTTGTATAGTACCCAAATAAGATCCCTTTCTAACAGCAGATAAAGTTTCAAGGAAATTCGTCGAGCCGATTTCAAGAAACTCGTGACTAGAAATGGCAAGTCGAGAAGAAAACGTGCCCTACCATTATATCGTACGTTTACATTTAGGCCATTACTTCCGCTCTTACCTTGCTTAGCAGCAGAGAGCGTGAATAGACAACTTTGCCTGAGACCTTTATTTTTAAAAAAAATAAAGGTTCCTGCAGTGGCTGAGAAAAAATACGTCAAACAACTCTAAACCAAAGTCTCTAACTTTTTTATTTCCACACGGTTATGTATTTAATCGTGTAATAAAATCATGAGGTTAGCTTATTGTTGTTATGCTATTGTTGACTGTTTTTTCCTGAGTTTGTAAGGCGATTTTCTTTATTCGTAAAACGAATTAATTGTTGTCCTTCACCCTCTCTGCTGCTATTGATAGTCAAGGGGAGTTTAACCAAAGATTTTGTCTTGACCTACACTATATCTTGATCTTGGATCATGTAGATTTATCGTTATAAATCCAAACGGAACAGATTGTGCTTTACAAAACAAATTTTTAAATTTATTCATATCCATGTCCCCTGAACACCAGGTATAATAAATATTAAGCAGAGTATAATTATCTACTCCATTAAACACAAGCAAAATATTACAATTATCTCTGATCACCTTAGGTATTTGTGTATATTTTTGAGTAACATAAAATCACGTGTGTATTTTTGTGTCTACCTCGAGAAAATATTCTAGCTGGATTAGATTGTTTGTCCAACATCACATCATCATATACTATCATATTATTAATGAATCCATCTAAATCATCTACAGACGGGGCTTCATCTATATCTGTGATAAAGTCAATAATATCGTCACCGTCTTTATTAACTTATTTTGCTTTCTCGTTAAAATCATTAAGTACTTCGTAACAATGCTGATCATCTACAGACGGTGCTATTAAATATAGTTTGTTCCATCTGAACTACCTCATTAATATATTTAATAATAATTGTGTTTTACCTAATCCAGATGGACCTATTATAATCATTCTTATCGAATTTGGTAATGCTGGATGGTGCTTCACTGGTTCCTGTTTTTGTGTAGCCGAAAAGTCAATTATTGTATCCATATTATTTATAACATGAGTCTATATTGTGTTCGATGTAGATCATTTACACCCACCACTGGATTAACAACAATAATAACAAACAAAAAAACGACATGCATTAACAGGTAAATGTGTAAAATGTGGTACACAAAAATATAAATTCATCTCATTGACAACAAAGATGGGTAGGGATATTGCTGCTTCTTTAGGAAAATTACCTGGATTATCATAGGCTAAGTATGCTGGTGAGAAACACCTTCCTGGATATAATTGCTGTGGTCCTGGAACTCGTCTCAATATCAGACTCGATAATCAAGATCGACCAAGACCAGAAGAGTATCCAGTAAATAAGATCGATCAAGCATGTCACATTCATGACGTTGCTTACAAAAATCCTGATTTGCAACAATTGCATCTCGCAGATGTGAAATTTATTCATGCATTAAAGTCTATACCTAATAAATCTGTTAGAGATAAACTCGCTAGTTTCCTAATAAAATCTGCTATGAAATGAAAAATAATGATAGGGGCTGTTAATTAGTTGTATAATTATTATAATGGAATCCATTTATTATAGCCCAAGAGGGTATTGGAAAGGTAAAGCAGCGATTACTAAACTTACTGAGGCAGCAAACGTTTCACGTTCTGTTGCTGCAGCGTGGTTAGCACGACAGGCAAAATGGCAAATTTATTTACCACCACCAAAAAAATTAAATACGCACATTTTGATGTCAGTGTTCCTAACGAAGTTCACCAAGCAGATATTTTCTTTTTACCACACGATACTATTAAAACACGTGGACGAAAGTCACGCACGTACAAATACGCATTAACTATTGTTGACGTTGCAAGTAGATATAAATAGGCTGAACCATTATCAACAAAGACAGCATCTGAAGTTGCATCTGCGTTTGAGCGAATTTATCAACGTGGTGGTCTACTATGGCCACAACTACTATAGGTTGATCCTGGCAAAGAATTTATTGGTGCAGTATCATCGTTGATGAACAAGTACAACGTTAAAATCAGACGAGGATATACTGAGATTCATCGTGATCAGGCAATCGTTGAACGATTTAATCGAACACTTGCTGAACAGTTATTCGGGTATCAATATGCAAAGGAAATATCCACAGATACAAGATCCCGTGAATGGGTTGCGAGGTTACCGAATGTGATAGCTGCGCTGAATAAGGAAGTTACTCGTGCAACTTCTATGAAACCGTCTGATGCGATCACAAAAAATATATACCGATAAAACGTAAATCTATGTCTCAACCAGTACTAGGCAATGTTACGGTTAGATATTTATACAAACATGGCGAACTCGAAGGAGGCAGAAAAAGGGCAACTGATCCTATTTGGAGTGTGACCACACACAAAATATCCAGCGTGGTAAGGTCCACAGGTAGAACTGCAATCTACAGATTAGATTCAACTGCTCCTCAGCGTGGATTTGTACGTGAACAATTACAAATAATTCCTGAGGGTACGCAATTACCACCGAGTACACTTTTATAAACTTGCACATCCTCGACGTCGATTACACTCCAAACAGGTCAGCATCACATTTTCGTGCGTTTGACCAAGACTACTATTAATTTTATCAACGGTAAATTGTCTTGGGTTATTGCTCGAATACTGCCAAACATTAGTGCGTTGCAATTTACGCAATGATTATTTTGTCGTTGTTTCAACATCATAATAATATACACATCTATATCAAATTCGCGATTATTTTTTTGTTGGTCACACTGCTTATAGCTGCATAATGTTTTATTGATATCGATCGACATTATTGGTGATTTCTTCGGTTATTACACAATCCATGATAACCCGTTTTAGTTGTGATATTCTGCTAACTCTAGATACTGCGAGATAAACTAAATTTGACCACTCAATACGATCATCGACTATCCAAACTTTAGTCTGGACTTCCTTCGTAGGTGGACTCTATCTTCTAGTAATAAAATATCGACGAATTTCCTTTAAACTTTCTCTGCTGTTAGAAAGGGATCCTATGTGGATACTGTGCAAGAGGCATTGAAATCAAAATTGTCTAAGTAAGGGTTCCATGAGCTCAAACTAGGAATATATCGGATTGACATGGGCGCGCTTTTCATTGCCGGTACCCCTAAGGCGCCCCTTATTTGGCTGTTTCGTCTGGACTTCCTTCGTAGGTGGACTCTATCTTCTAGTAATAACATATCCACGAAGATTCCCTTTTTTAAGAGTGGACCTAATGGCCCAAATGTAAAAATACGGTATAATGGTACGATATGTTTTCTTCTCGACTTGCCCTTTTTAGTCACGAGTTTCTCGAAATCGGCTCGACGAATTTCCTTTAAACTTTCTCTGCTGTTAGAAAGGGATCTTATGTGGATACTGTGCAAGAGGCATTGAAATCAAAATTGTCTATGTAAGGGTTCCATGACCTCAAACTAGGGAAATATCGGATTGACATGGGCGCGCTTTTCATTGCCGTAATCCCTATGGCGTCCCTTATTTGGCTGTTTCGTCTGGACTTCCTTCGTAGGTGGACTCTATCTTCTAGTAATAAAATATCCACGAAGAGTCCCTTTATTAAGAGTGGACCTAATGGCCCAAATATAAAAATACGGTATAATGGTACGGTATGTTTTCTTCTCGACTTGCTCTTTTTAGTCACGAGTTTCTCGAAATCGGCTCGACGAATTTCCTTTAAACTTTCTCTGCTGTTAGAAAGGGATCTTTTGTGGATACTGTGCAAGAAACATTGAAATCAAGATTGTCTAAGTAAGGGTTCCCTGAGCTCAAACTAGGGATATATCGGATTGACATGGGCGCGCTTTTAATTGCCGGTACCCCTAAGGCGCCCCTTATTTGGCTGTTTCGTCTGGACGAAATTCGTCTGGACTTCCTTCGTAGGTGGACTCTATCTTCTAGTAATAAAATATCCACGAAGAGTCCCTTTATTAAGAGTGGACCTAATGGCCCAAATGTAAAAATACGGTATAATGGTACGGTATGTTTTCTTCTCGACTTGCTCTTTTTAGTCACGAGTTTCTCGAAATCGGCTCGACGAATTTTTTTTAAACTTTCTCTGCTGTTAGAAAGGGATCGTCTGTGTCTACTGTGCAAGAGACATTGAAATCAATATTGTCTAAGTAAGGATTCCATGAGCTCAAACTAGGAATATATCGGATTGACATGGGCGCGCTTTTCATTGCCGTAACCCCTAGGGCGCCCCTTATTTGGCTGTTTCGTTTGAACGAAATTCGTCTGGACTTCCTTCGTAGGTGGAATCTATCTTCTAGTAATAACATATCCACGAAGATTCCCTTTATTAAGAGTGACCTAATGGCCCAAATGTAAAAATACGGTATAATGGTACGATATGTTTTCTTCTCGACTTGCCCTTTTTAGTCACGAGTTTCTCGAAATCGGCTCGACGAATTTCCTTTAAACTTTCTCTGCTGTTAGAAAGGGATCATATGTGGATACTGTGCAAGAGGCATTGAAATCAAAATTGTCTAAGTAAGGGTTCTATGACCTCAAACTAGGGAAATATCGGATTGACATGGGCGCGCTTTTCATTGCCGTAACCCCTATGGCGTCCCTTATTTGGCTGTTTCGTCTGGACTTCCTTCGTAGGTGGACTCTATCTTCTAGTAATAAAATATCCACGAAGAGTCCCTTTATTAAGAGTGGACCTAATGGCCCAAATGTAAAAATACGGTATAATGGTACGGTATGTTTTCTTCTCGACTTGCTCTTTTTAGTCACGAGTTTCTCGAAATCGGCTCGACGAATTTCCTATAAACTTTCTCTGCTGTTAGAAAGGGATCTTATGTGGATACTGTGTAAGAAACATTGAAATCAAAATTGTCTAAGTAAGGGTTCCCTGAGCTCAAACTAGGGATATATCGGATTGACATGGGCGCGCTTTTAATTGCCGGTACCCCTAAGGCGCCCCTTATTTGGCTGTTTCGTCTGGACGAAATTCGTCTGGACTTCCTTCGTAGGTGGACTCTATCTTCTAGTAATAAAATATCCACGAAGAGTCCCTTATTAAGAGTGGACCTAATGGCCCAAATGTAAAAATACGGTATAATGGTACGATATGTTTTCTTCTCGACTTGCCCTATTTTGTCACGAGTTTCTCGAAACTGGCTCGACGAATTTCCTTTAAACTTTCTCTACTGTTAGAAAGGGATCGTCTGTGGATACTGTGCAAGAGGCATTGAAATCAAAATTGTCTAAATAAGTGTTCCATGAGCTCAAACTAGGGATATATCGGATTGACATGGGCGCGCTTTTCATAGCCGGTACCCCTAAGGCGCCCCTTTTTTGGCTGTTTACACAGGAATGTTTCAAGTATATGGTTTCTTTTCTTTACATTCACTTAAAGTACCGGTTGTATTTAACGCCTTGAAAATCTACAATTCTAACACTATCTACTCAGGAATGTTTTCTTTTTTTCTTGCGGTACATCGGTTTTTAAATCCTCATTACGCCTGTAACCTTGAACAATATCTACCTTCATAGGAACAGTTTCGAGCCCGAATACTAATCCCTAACGCCATGTATACAAGACACGAAACAAATGCATAATACAACTATTAATTCTATTTCAAATTACCAAACACGTAGTCCTATTAATATCCTAAACCATTACTAGGTATCCACCATGATCTGTCTATATTCAGCTTTATGTAACACTCTTATTTCACCGATCAGGTCAGAATTACACCAATGCTGGCTCTATAGAGCTTTCATCTGCATTAATTAAGTGGTAACCAATTACATACTGCATTGGGAATAATGAATAAATAAAAATCTCTTTGTGAATAATGAATAAGTATTCAAGTATATGTGAAAATGTTTGAATCGGGAATAAGTAACTGGTTACTTATTCCTTATTGAATCGGGAATAAGGAATAAGGAATAAGTAACCAACTTGATTTCAGTCCTGTCTCGAGGGAACAAGTAGTAGAATATGATATAAACTGGCCACCAGTTATAAGGTATTATATAGACGAAATCAATAACACCTGCGTATTTGTACCTGAGCAGATTGTCGCAAGGAACCATAACCATATATGGCAAAACAAAACGAATGGCGATTGTACTTTTTACCTCTTTGATACGTTACACGCAGTGTCATGAGTTTCTAAAAATAGATTTTCGGACAAGGCAACCAGCTTAACGGCAACCATGATCTTTTCCGTATTATTTTTCATACTGAAAACGATGTACCAGGCGTTTAATTGGTTCATCCGAATATAGATGAGCATTCCAATATTCAGTTACAGCGATGGTCATAATGTCGAGTCCTGCCCAAGATCGGGAAAAGAAGCATACTGCTTAAAACAAATACCATACATGTCGGGAACTAGTGTATGTATGTTTTCTGGATTACGGTCGTTTCTTGTATTGTGCATTTTGTATCTTGTATTTTCAATAACGTCTGTATGCAGAGCGTTGTAATTAACGGAAATGTCGATTTTTTTTTCAAAAATACTATCAAATACAGATGCAGATGGCTGTGATGAATGTTCCCTGGTATGACTTTGTGGTTTGGTTAGATGCAGACTGTAATTCTTAGGATCAGATTTGATGAATCGTGTTGGAACAGTATAATGCAGAAGTTGATTGAATTTCATCACCAATACATATGAACTGAGATGAATATTCCAAATGAAAACTGTCCCAAGTTAAATTATCTCAATTATTTGTTGTTATATAGTTGTAAATATGCAAAAGAAAGATGAATCTACACTGTTTCTTTTTGGCTTGTGCGTCAATTTAAACTCTGCTTAATGAATGTTTTGTAATGCATGTAGGTATCAAAGGGTTTAATTAAATATGGTTCATGAATGATTATGCAAATTTGGCATATATATTCAAGACATTTGATCAAGAAATATATCAGTGTAGGTTGTTTTGATAATATGCATTAGTGATTTCATTACCCTTTTCTGAGTCTTATGTGTAATAATGTTAAAAACTGAGAGAACATTTATGTTTATTTTCATGTCATGTATTTATGCTATGTGCGTAACACATTTTCTTAATTGAAAAAGTATATAATTACATTTTGTCTGGAAGTATAATTGCCTGAATGTACTGATATAAAAAGTAATAAGATAACAGCTGTCTCTAATGATAACAGCTAGCCTTAAAATGATACACATTTTACAAACAACTGGAACGTAGATGTCAAAGTAGCGTTATTGTTTGCATATGTATGTTAAATTTCAGTATAATACAAACTTCTTAGATTGTAATTAGTGCATAAGAGGATTTTGAAAATTGGCTAAACAACCTATAATAAATACACGTTGAGATGAGACAGGCTGAATACTGAGTGGGATTAATTTATGTAACAGTCTAAATTTCTAATTTCTCTCAATGGACTGTTCAACATGTATCCTATGCTTGGTAATATCTTTAGTTGTTGATTCTTCCTGAGGAATCAGTTTCATCCTACAGGAAGAAATGGTGGGATTATTAGGAAGACCTGTTTTTCAATTAGTATGTCTTGAATAAAAAATCCATGATCAGCCATTATTTGATCACCTAGCTCAGGCATGTCTAAAAGTCCAGACTGTACTACATTTTCCTTATCCGAAATACGTCCTTAAAATGCATATTATATAAACATAATGGCTCCATTTGGGGCAGCTGCCACCAGAAATTTTAATGTTACCTTTATATACCGAATACATGTTTTCCTGTGATCCAAAGATACCTGGTTGCTGTACATGCACTTCAGTACAATCAATAATGCATCTAGTGTTCTTATATTTCTTAAAGCTCTTTTGATTAAATGTTTGCTTGGAAACATTTTCGTCTTCATTGGCTTGAATCTTAGATATAAGAGCTGAGTCCATGTGAGTACAGTTGTGGACACTTGCTTGGTGCTTATGCTAAAGCGGTATGAAAGATCTGTACATAGTAAGCCAAGCCTATTCTGATGAAAGTGAGAAATAGTTCATTTATGTGAATAATTATTATCTTTCTCCCACGTCGCTAACGTTGTGTTTTCTCTGGGTCTGAAACATCTGTGGTCCAATAATTTAGTTTCAAAGCATAATCACCTAAACTTCTGAGGCTTATAAACATTTTATATGTCAAGCCAGTGTAAAACGAAACATATTGCCATGATCTCTCAATTTGTATATGCAAAATACTTCATGATCTTTAACTCTTCCTCCAAGCAAGTCATTTTTCTCGCTGGCCTTTGGTTCATGTCTTTAAGGTGGTGACTTTAACATCTCAGGTTCACTGAGTGTCATTTTCAAATCATTATCAAGAATCTTGTTCTGATCACTCAGTTGCAGTGTTTCAGATGTCACGTATCTACAGGTCTGTATTGATGCTTCATGCACCAAAGGTTTAACAGTAAGCTCAACATGTTACACTTCTACTGTTTGCTGGCATGAAAAATCATTCACCCTTCTTAAACCATACATATCTATGTCTGCACATTCCTCACCATCCTCTAATCCCTTTGATGTGGGTTTCACACGACTCTTTGTTGGCTTTCATTTCTGCAGCATCTGAACAATACAAAATTAAAAAGAAAATAACTAAAAACTTTTATGATGAAATGAATAAATAGCACTCAGTTTAATAACGCTGATGCTGTTCTTGGTACTCCATAAATTTATAAGTACATGTATACTGCAAATGACAAAACTATCAAGCGTGGTCAAGTTTTGTGTCTTCACATTTTTTTCTCTTTCCAGTCACTGACTGCTGAACTAATGTTTGCTTATTTGTTTTAACGAGTCAACATTTCTCATAATAATTTGTAAAAATAATTTAACATTTAAATATTAAATGCATTATAATATATATAATCTTGATATTTTTTAAACAAGAATAGGTGCATATCTATCCCTTTTTACTATTGCATTGTTGATTATTATTATTATTGATGGTATCCAGATAAAAAGATAAGAATAAATACGTGCTATAACTCCCAATTTAATTGGGTCATGATGTTCCTTGGTGGGTCTATTTCTACCAACAAACTAAAAATTACACACACACACACACACACACACACACACAGATATATATCCTTCATGAATTTTTTATGGTAAAGTCACGTCGGGCGCAATGACATACCCATCACATACACTTTTTATGTCTTTATAAGACTTTGGGAATCCGGTTCAAAATCCATTGAACCAAACACCATGTTTATAGTATCTCGAATCTCTTGTACATGAACTATAGCAACAATGCTTAGTGGTTACCATATTAAAAATTACTTTTCTAGTAGAATATATAGCTTGTTTATAAATTTCAAACTACTGCTTCTAGTATCCGTGTTACTACGAGTCGCTAGCTACTTTGTCCGAGAACATAATGGTATCACGGTACCAATTGTTTTTCCATAGACTTCAATGCTAATCTTTCGAGAAATAAATATACTTTCTACCCTACCTCAGCATGCATGCCACACACTGTCACAGAGAATAATGTTAGATTGTCAATTTGATAACGACGAAAATAGGTACTCCATTGCATTTAAGAGAGATAACTCTGCTGGAAGTAGACAGAGTAAGAGTTATTTAGTTATACCAGACACATTTTCAGTCATGTGTACCACATTTTAAAAAAATTTTAAAAAATACAGAATGTGATCTAGATATGAATTAACATAATCACACATGTTGCCAAAAGGCTCAACTTTTATTAAAGCCTAACAGAAAGTACATTACATAATGCACCAATCACAACTAGTTTTGTTGTTTATTTCTGAATGCAATGTTCCCTACACCTTAAGCTCCGCCCATTTGGGCTTGTACAATTGGTACCGTTATACCTAATGGCCACAGCTGGGGCAATGACATAATAGTTTATTTTTTTTAAAAAATGACTAAATTAAGCGCATGCGTGATTGGGAGTGACAACGGCTATAAATTGTGTTGTTAATCACTTGCGTGTGGAACTGAACCATATGTAATACCACAAACTAGACTTGTATTTGAAGATCAGGTTATCGGTAAGTAATCTTTCGTTATATTTTTAACATATTCATGTGGCTGAGAATTAGCAGCTCATTTCTTATAATTTATAAAATGAGCTGTTCAACTATACGGAATGTGATATTCTTGAAACCTTGCAATCAATAACATTCCAATCCACTCTTCTAGGTGGAAAATCTACCTTTACTGTTTGCGGGAAAGAAAACTAAATGTAACCTTAATCTGTAACGTTCAGATTCATAATAAAGATAAAACATTCTCTAGTTGCGTGTAGATTTAGAAAAACCAACCATCCAATAAATTACTTCATGTCACCTTCTAATCAGAGTAATGTTTCTAAAATTGTGTACATAATTACACAAGTAACATTGATAGATTCCAACAGCCCGTGGACAGCGTAAGATGTGTAGTTTTCACACTGGATGATTACTTGTGTAAACATAAAATTCATTGAAGTCCAAAGTGAGGTATATGAGGAAAACAAGTAGAATGAGTAGTAAAGATAGCATTGTCTTTTAAATATGCTTCTAACACGTGTTGATACGTGTTAATCGGATTTCAATGCCACTTCTCTACCATAGACAACGGAAACACCAAGGCAATGAAGAGGGTTTCAAATAACAAGATATTTGTATCTTCGTGCGAAAAATATATTTCAATAATTCATTTACAGAGTCAGTTCCTTTGTTGTGCCATAAGACACATGGATATTTAACACGATCTACGACAAATTTCATTACAAATTTTCATTTTAAATACAATATTCATAAATGCAAAGAGTCACATTTTTTAAAAAATAAATTATGTACAATCATGCAATATTGTTTTGCATTGTTAATTTAAAACGTCTTGTCTTAACCTTCTGGTGTTATGTCTTTCTGTGCCTTTGCCGTTTTTAGCAAAACTGGGCCACTCGTTATATTGCTATACCCTTAATCACATTATTTTGAACTAATTACCTTTATGTGTGCTTAAGTAATGTCATTAAAATCTCACTGACTGGCTTAAATTATTTATTACACCTATTATAGTATTTCATTATAGTAGCTTTTGTGTTACACATAAGGGAAAACACAGTCATTCAAATGAGTAGGTTATGGGAAGGGAAAGATCAAATTAGTCTGATTACCTCAAGTAGAACCCACCGATTCAGGTAGAGGTACATTTTTGTAGGCATTTACTATCCACATTTTAAAAAAAGACGCTTAACATAGTTGAGTAACAACCTGGCATTATCTTTAAACATTCTACGTCTAAACTGAGATAAAAAATAAGTAAAAATAGTTTCATAAATTTTTATTGCTATATTGCACTTTGTAAAATACGTTTTTACGTTGTTTTTATAACGTATTATGAAGCAAAAATATTATCAGCCACAGTCAAGCACATTTCAGCCATATGATGTATTTTCTCTCTTTTACTGAAAGAGATTGGGATTTGCTTGAAGAATGTTGACCTTGCAAAACTTTTATTATTTTAAAAATGGACTCGGAGCTTTCCGATGGTGTGTAGAACCTTAATTAAGGGTACGGTATAAACGGTAGTGTCACGTTTCGTACAACAATCACTTCGTGTCCAGATTGTTTCTTACGATATGCTTTCCTTTCCCGGGACATTTCGTCTGTTAATCTTACAACTACTTTTACGATAATTTAAGCATTTTTTTTATTTTCAAACTTTAATTTTTCCTTCCTAGATTTGTTAGTAATGACATGTATTGGCTAAAGCCTAATACCGCACTGAATGAAGCATGGTATGGTGGTATTGACCAGTACGACATTTTGAAATTACGCTCTCGACCGTATAACATTTGTAAGGGAGCATTATGTGCCTCCGTTGGCAATAATAATGTACGGTCTTTTACCGACTTTCATCTCTTCAGATTTAATCATCAACCATACACCATATTTGCCTATTTTATTGAAAATATTACAGTTTGCAACATACTCGTTATTGTTATTGTCTCTCTCTTTATATATATATATATATATATATATATATATATATATATATATATATATATATATATATATATATATATATATATATATATATATATATATATATATATATGTATGTATGTATGTATGTATGTATGTATGTATGGCTGATGAGGCCATTGTTAATGCCTTAACTATTGCAAAACTGCTCCTAGAATTCTCATAACAGAATGAACCAAAAGTGTTCAACATGTTTCATTTAGTTTGTCTCTACTTTTTGTAAGAATTAATGAGGATCACAGAACAGGGATAAATCTTTGGGAAAAAAAAGATTTTATAACCCAATTTATTAGCACTTTCTTAATTAAAACTATTGCAACAAAAAGTTATTTAACATGCTGCTAGAAAAACGAGTTAAATGTGGCAAAACTATATACTTAAACTCTGATCAAAACTAATTAAATTCAGAATTGTAAATAATGTGGTTGTTTTTGCATGTTCACTCAATTCTATCGATTCAAACTTGAAATATAACGCACGTCGTTATGCGAACAAATAAGCATCATTAGTGATGAAAACTCAATCTACGCGTGTTTTCCTGCTTTGGAGTGGAGCAAACGAAGACCCGCGTGAGTTCTACATATTTAAATAATTTTTAACTGCTTCTTTTTTCTACAACGCTAACATTTATAATTTCTACATACGTTATAAATTTTGACTATTTTGGCTATAAACGAACGATCCAATTAAATTTGTTAATTTAAAATTGTCAAAATGTGCATCTGCTGTATCTTTTCGAGTTTTATATAATCGTGGTAGCAGGTTACCTAGACCAACAAAACCATTATAAGTGGGAATAATTACGTAAATATTTGCAGATAAATGTTACTTGTTAAAGTTAATAATAAATGCTGTTAAGGCTTGGGCTGCTGTCATTTTCAAGATTCACGTACCATGCAAAATATGTCATATTTTGTTTCTTACGTGTTACAGCTCTTCATATACATTGTGGATAATGAAACGGCCTCTTCAATTCTCCTTTTTATCTGACCGGCGAATTTTCAGCCATGTTCACACCAGTCAGAATTAAAAATGACCACAAGAGAGATTTTTTCAAGATGTCCACACTATGTCACAATATAACTCGATACCTGCAGAATATTTCTAAATTATTTAGAGAACAAGGTGCAAAACATAAACATTTATTTTCATTCCTTAATTGTATGCCTTACTCGCATTCAGCCATAAATTATTCTAAAGTGTCAATTTACACTATGTTCTAACTCACTTGGAAGCAGTGTCATCTAATGCTGCAGTAAATGTACACATTGTCATAGTTACCTGCACTGAGATCAATAATTTGTTAGGGTTTAGAATGCAAGCAATAATAGGAGAGTGAATAACACATCATAGTTAACAGACAATTACTTCTGCTATTGACCTAATAGTAATGTCTGACCGGACACTACACTATAATTGAAAAGAAACAAAACAGGCACGCATCCAATAACATATCTATCGAAGAGTAAATTTTGAAGTGAATTATATGTTCTATTCTGGTGCCCACTATAAAAATTCGGCCGCGTCAGATTAAACTGTTTACATTAATCAGCACCTATGCATGGAAAAAA